>JACBWW010001845.1:0-10518 GCA_020086605.1 Lanius collurio | reverse complement strand
TTAGGTTTGTCACCTTTAGGTTTGTCACCTTTAGGTTTGTCACCTTTAGGTTCCTTTGTAGGAAAACAAATAAAACTTACCAGGTTTAAACACTAAAAGAGCTGATTTTGCTTTATTTCAGGGTGGGTTCTCTATCCCCTCACTGCAAAGATATATTGGGGGGGGGGGGGGTCAGAAAAAAGGTTTTGGACTCCAACCCGGGCCCGGAGTTAAAACTTAGCCCAAATTTTGTTTTCTAAATTCTCTTTAAATCCCACCACAGCCCCTGGTGCTGCTCGGACCATTTTAAGAGCTGTTAGGCAGCAAAGCGTGCCTGGAATGTGGCTCTCGCAGCCTCACTGGACTTTCATGGTAACTTGGCTTTTTTTAGAACACAAACAGCTCTTCTTGTCCGAAAAAGTTGGCGCCTTGGCAACTGGTCACCGGAGCAGTGGCCTCTCCTTTTTTGGGAGAGGATGAGGAGATGGAGCAGCAGATAGCGCTGAAGAGCGGGCAGCTTCGGACAGCTGGGCCCTCCTTGCTTTTACGGGGTATCTACTGGGGCTGCTCGCCCACGGGGGAGGGATGGCAGCCGCCTAATTACTGCGGTAGCGTTAATTAAAAGCTCTCGTGGCAAGCAATGTCGCGGAACTGCGCGCCCCGCGCCGCGCTCCTGCCTTTAAACCCGCGGCCGCCCGCCCATTGGCTGGTCGCGGCAGGGCCAGCCAATCAGCGGCCGCCTCCACCTCGGCGGCTGGTGCGCCTACTCTGCCGGACTCAATTTCCCAGCGCGCACCGCGCTGCCCGCCGCACTTCCGCTTCCGGTCCGTTGTGGGTGAGGTAGCGCGGAGCTGAGGGAGGCCCTGGGGGTGGGGAGGGGCGGCCGGGACCCTCCTGAGGGGAGAGGGGGAGGTCCGGTCCGTGGGGGGACACTGTCAGGGCCAGGGGCACCGCCGGGGGACCCTCCTGAGGTGAGAGGGGGAGGCCGGGTCTGTGGGGGGACATTGTCAGGGGCACCGCCGGGGGACCCTCCTGAGGGGAGAGGGGGAGGTCGGGTCTGGGGGGGGGACATTGTCAGGGCCAGGGGCACCGCCGGGGGACCCTCCTCGGTTGCGGGGCGGCCTAAGGCGGGGGGTATGGCCGGGGACTCCCTGAGCTGAGGGGAATGTCGGGTCTGGGAGGGGACATGGTCAGGATCCCGCTGAGGTGAGAGGGGGAGGTCGGCTCTGGGGGCCTGCGGCCGCGACTCTGCTGAGCTGAGGGGATCGGATCGGGCTGAGGGACAGCCGGGATCCCCCTGAGGGGAGGGGATCGGGCTCAGGGACAGCCGGGATCCCCCTGAGGGGAGGGGATCGGGCTCAGGGACAGCCGGGATCCCCCTGAGGGGAGGGGATCGGGCTCAGGGACAGCCGGGATCCCCCTGAGCTGAGGGGATCGGATCGGGCTGAGGGACAGCCGAGATCCCCCTGAGCTGAGGGGAGGGGCTGGGGGAGCGCGTCCGGGACCCCCGTGAGCTCCGGAGGGATCGGGGTCGGGGCTGGGAGGGCTCTGTGGGCGCCGGCGGGGGCTGGAGCCGCTGAGGGTCGGGGTGTGTGGGCTCTGAGGCGGGTGTGCCCCCTCGCAGCGCTGCGGCTGCCGGCGCTGCCATGGCCCTGCCGGAGTGGCACATCGCCGTGAAGCTGGCGGAGCAGCCGCTGGCCCCCAAATCCATCCTGCGCCTGCCGGAGACCGAGCTGGGCGAGTGCCCGCTGGGCGGCTGCAGCATCTCGCATCTCAAGCAGCTCATCACGGGCAAGCTGCAGGAATCCGTGCCGGACCCCGAGCTCATCGGTGCGTGCCCTGCCGGAGCCTGGCGTTGTCCCGCCGCTTGGGGACACCCTTGGCCCGTCCTCGCCGCGGCCGGGACACGGCGTCCTGCTCCAGCTGCTGCTGGGAGGGCTCGGTGTTCCTTCCCCGTTTCCTTGGGATCTCGGTGCTCCCGACTTGGCAATGCCCTTGTTAGGGAGCGTTTGGGCTTCCCAACACCTCTGTGTCCTCGTGAGGTCTCTCATGAGAGCGGAGAGGTTACACAAGGTGTAACCTCTTACACACAAGGTGACTCTGCCTCCCCCTGTAGATCGGCTCCGTGGTTTCCCCTCCCCATCCTCAGCTCCACAACTTCCCCGTGTTGTTCCCTGGCCAGCTGGAGCAGCTGAATAACCCCCCAGGGCTCTGAGTCACACCTGGAGCCCCCCAGCCCGTTGTGAGAGGGTCACAGCTGTTTATCTTCAGGTGTTTCTCCCCCCAGACCTGATCTACTGTGGCCGGAAGCTGAGGGATGACCAGACCCTGGATTTCTATGGAATCCAGTCCGGCTCCACTGTCCACGTCCTGCGCAAGTCCTGGCCTGAGCCTGACCAGAAACCAGGTGATGAACTGTGGGGATTACCCGTTGGATCTCCTTGGGATGTGATTTTTAGGGCCTGAGGAACAGCTTCTCTCGGGATTTGCTGCTTGTGGAGGTTTCCAGGGGAATGAATCCCCTTGTTTGGGAGCTCCCCACCTCTAGCAGCAGCACCCAGGTGTTAATTTTCCTGCTGACAGAAGAGCTGAGGAATGAGCTGTGCCCCAGCTGGAGAGGGATCATCCCTTCCTTAATTGCCTGCGATCCATTTTAGGGTGTTGCCAGGGAATCTGGGACAAAGCCCCAGGGACGAGCAGGCTGGTGTGTGCTCCCGCTGTGCCTCACTGTACAAAAAGAGGCGTTAAGAGCTGGCATTCCCAGCATGTGGGAGGATATTCCTGTGTATTTTTGTGATCTCAGCCAGTCGTTACTCTGCAGTAGCTGCACCCAATCCAAGGGTATTAAAGAATCCCTGCTGCAGCACGGAGGTCCTGGTGGGATGTGAAGTGGCTGTGAGGGCTGCCAGAGGCAGAGCTGGGTTTTATTGTGGTGTTTCCCCCCCTCAGAGCCCGTGGATAAAGTGGCAGCCGTCAGGGAATTCCGTGTCCTGCACACTGCCCTGCACAGCAGCCCTGCCTACAGAGATGCCGTGAGTGGGGCTCCCTGCTCTTCTCCCCTGGGGGGGAATTTGGCTGTCCCCTCCCTCTGGGCAGAGCCCCGCACTGGGGCCTGGCTGGGTGATGTTCCTGATCGCTCTGCTTTCCCTGGAAGGTCTTCAAGATGCTGGGAAACAAGGAATCCCTGGATCAGATCATTGTGGCTACTCCCGGCCTCAGCAGCGACCCCGTGGCTCTGGGTGAGTCTGGCTGTGATCCAGAGGATCTGAGGAAAGGGGGAATTCCTGCAGGGGGAAGGGAGAGAGCCAAATCCGGGGTGAATTCCTGATGGGGAGAGGGGAGAGTTCCCCTTGTCTGAAAAAAAAACCTAATTTTTTGTCACTTTGTGGAGCGTAAGAGTCAGTGACTGCTCAGGTGTCAGCTGTGCTCCACTGGTCATGTTTGGGTGTGGGCTCTGGGCTCTGAGGGATCAGGGATCAGGGAAAGGAGGGATGGATGCTCTCCTTGGGCCTCTGAGGGATCAGGGAAAGGAGGGATTGATGCTCTCCTTGGAGTTCAGAGGGGTCAGGGAAGGAGGGATGGATGCTCTCCTTGGGGTGGGCTCTGAGGGATCAGGGAAAGGAGGGATGGATGCTCTCCTTGGGGCTCTGAGGGATCAGGGAAAGGAGGGATGGATGCTCTCCTTGGGGTGGGATCTGAGGGATCAGGGAAAGGAGGGATGGATGCTCTCCTTGGGGTGGGATCTGAGGGATCAGGGAAGGAGGGATGGATGCTCTCCTTGGAGTTCAGAGGGGTCAGGGAAAGGGGGTGGTGGATGCTCTCCTTGGGGTGGGTTCTGAGGGGTCAGGGAAAGGAGGGATGGATGCCCTCCTAGGGGTTCTGAGGGGTCAGGGAAAGGGGGGATGGATGCCCTCCTTGGGGCTCTGAGGGATCAGGGAAAGGAGGGATGGATGCTCTCCTTGGGGTTCTGAGGGGTCAGGGAAGGAGGGATGGATGCTCTCCTTGGGGTGGGTTCTGAGGGGTCAGGGAAGGAGGGATGGATGCTCTCCTTGGGGCTCTGAGGGATCAGGGAAAGGAGGGATGGATGCTCTCCTTGGAGTTCAGAGGGGTCAGGGAAAGGAGGGATGGATGCTCTCCTTGGAGTTCTGAGGGGTCAGGGAAGGAGGGATGGATGCTCTCCTTGGGGATGGGTTCTGAGGGATCAGGGAAAGGAGGGATGGATGCTCTCCTTGGGGTTCTGAGGGATCAGGGAAAGGAGGGATGGATGCTCTCCTTGGGGGTGGGTTCTGAGGGATCAGGGAAGGAGGGATGGATGCTCTCCTTGGGGCTCTGAGGGATCAGGAAAGGAGGGATGGATGCTCTCCTTGGGGTTCTGAGGGGTCAGGGAAGGAGGGATGGATGCTCTCCTTGGGGTGGGTTCTGAGGAGTCAGGGAAAGGGGGGATGGATGCTCTCCTTGGGGTGGGATCTGAGGGATCAGGGAAGGAGGGATGGATGCTCTCCTTGGGGTTCTGAGGGATCAGGGAAAGGAGGGATGGATGCTCTCCTTGGGGTTCTGAGGGATCAGGGAAAGGAGGGGTGGATGCTCTCCTTGGGGTGGGTTCTGAGGGATCAGGGAAAGGAGGGATGGATGCTCTCCTTGGGGCTCTGAGGGGTCAGGGAAAGGAGGGATGGATGCTCTCCTTGGGGTTCTGAGGGATCAGGGAAGGAGGGATGGATGCTCTCCTTGGGGGTGGGTTCTGAGGGGTCAGGGAAGGAGGGATGGATGCTCTTCTTGGGGTTCTGAGGGATCAGGGAAAGGAGGGATGGATGCTCTCCTTGGGGTTCTGAGGGGTTAGGGAAAGGAGGGATGGATGCTCTCCTTGGGGGTGGGATCTGAGGGGTCAGGGAAGGAGGGATGGATGCTTCCTCCCTGCTTCAAAGTGCTACAAAATGGTTCATCCAACCCATCCCGTTCGGGGACGGGGCTGTTCTGAGGCAGGTGGAGTTTGGGATGCAGTCACAGCCTGGCTGCAGGGAGCTGGGAGCCAGGCTCCATCCTGCCCTTGAGGTGGAGCTCCCACAGGATCTGCTGGAAAAGCACGGTCCCTTGGGTGTGTGGCTGTGACCAAAAGCCTCTCCAGGAACACAAAGGCTTCAGAGAAACAATAACAGCATTGATGGTGTTTACTCATGATTCACTTCCTGAAAAACAATCCCCATTTGTCCCTGTGCCTTTTGTGTGACTGGCTCCTGTTCCTTGTATCCTGTCTCACTGCTTTTCCTGGTCTTTTCCAGGAGTTCTTCAGGACAAGGATCTGTTTTCCGTGTTTGCAGACCCCAGCATGCTGGACACGTAAGGGCTGGGGCGGTGACTCAGCCGTGCCTTTGTGCCCCCTCTCTGGGTGGGAGAGAGCTCTGCTCCTGCCTGCCAGGCTGGGACAGCCCTCCCTCGGCAGCAGGAAAGGGGGAGCACCGCTGGGATGGAGCCAGAGGGGGGTTGGTGGGAGGCAGAGCCTCCAGAGCGTAGGTTCAGACCTGGGTGTGCTTGCTCACGGCAGAGTTGCTGCCTGGGGGGCGTGTGGGAGATGAGAACTGTGGGACAGTCAGCATGGGGGCCAGAAGGGGCCTTGGTGAGCCAGATCCAACATGGAATCCAGGAGGGTCCCTGGTCAGCCAAGGCCAGCTCCAACATGGGGGCCAGAGGGGTCCTTGGTGAGCCAAGGCCAGCTCCAACATGGGGGCCAGAGGGGTCCTTGGTGAGCCAGATCCAACATGGGGGCCAGAAGGGTCCCTGGTGAGCCAAGGCCAGCTCCAACATGGGGGCCAGAAGGGGCCTTGGTGAGCCAAGGCCAGGTCCAACATGGGGTCCAGAAGGGGCCTTGGTGAGCCAAGGCCAGCTCCAACATGGCTCCACAAGGATCCCTGGTGAGCCAAGGCCATGTCCAGCATGNAGCATGGCTCCACAAGGATCCCTGGTGAGCCAAGGCCATGTCCAGCATGGCTCCACAGGGATCCCTGGTGAGCCAAGGCCAGCTCCAACATGGCTCCAGAAGGGTCCCTGGTGAGCCAAGGCCAGCTCCAACATGGTCCAGAAGGATCCTTGGTGAGCCAGATCCAACATGGGACATGGGATCCAGAAGGGTCTCTGGTGAGCCAAGGCCAGGTCCAACATGGGATCCAGAAGGGTCCCTGGTGAGCCAAGGCCAGCTCCAACATGGCTCCACAAGGATCCCTGGTGAGCCAAGGCCAGCTCCAACATGGCTCCACAAGGATCCCTGGTGAGCCAAGGCCAGCTCCAACATGGCTCCAAGAAGGATCCTTGGTGAGCCAAGGCCATGTCCAGCATGGCTCCAGAAGGATCCTTGGTGAGCCAAGGCCATGTCCAGCATGGCTCCACAAGGATCCCTGGTGAGCCAAGGCCAGCTCCAACATGGCTCCTCAGGGATCCCTGGTGAGCCAAGGCCAGGTCCAGTATGGCTCCACAAGGATCCCTGGTGAGCCAAGGCCAGCTCCAACGTGGCTCCACAAGGATCCCTGGTGAGCCAAGGCCAGCTCCAACATGGCTCCACAAGGATCCCTGGCTGCCTGGAGCAGTTTGTGCCGGGCACCCAGCAGCGCGGTGCCGCTGGGGTGGCCGTGCCCCGAGTCTCTCGGGGCTACTTCCTGGGTTCCCCTGTGCCCATCTCACCCGTGCCTCCGTTTGTGCCCAGGCTGATCCCGGCTCACCCTGCCCTGGTGAACGCCATCGTGCTGGTGCTGCACTCGGTGGCGGGCAGCACCCCCGTGCCAGCCCCGGACACGTCCTCGCGGGCCATGGCCTCGGGCTCCTACCGGGACATGCCAGGTGCGTGGGGAATCCCAGAATGGCTGGGCTGGGAGGAGAACCCAGTGCTGTCCTGGCTGCTCAGCCAGCAACCCCACAGCGTTCCCATTTCCTGCCAGTTTGCCCCATGGTTTTATTCCCCTTTCTGCTGCAGGTGGCTTTCTCTTTGAGGGGCTCTCTGATGATGAAGATGACTTCCACCAGGTAAGCAGCCAGGTTGGGGCTTGCAGTTTGGGTTCCATCTGTAGCCCTGAGACTGGCAGGTTTTTTTTTTCCCTTCCCATCTGGTGAACAGCACGAGCTGCTCTGGCTCCCCAGGGGGATGTGGAGACAAACATATTGATCCTGGCTGCTTTTCCATGCTGCTCAGGAGAGGGTTTTCCTCAGTGCTCAACACACAACAGGAAAATGGAATGGAGGAAATGCCCTCATAGCCAAATTGTGAGGGTGGAGCATGGGAATGTTGATCTCTGCCCTTGTGCAGTCTTCCTCTTCATAGGACAAAGGGTTCTGTAAGAAAAACTGGATATTTGGGTCCAAAAAGTGCCTGTTGACAGGGAATTGTTTTGTTACCAGTAACACTCTGGTTTGAGGCTGATGGATGGTAGATTGAAAGGTTTCCTGCCGGTTTCCACAGCTGACTTTGTGCAAAAAGCACATCCCACCCTGGTTTCTCTTTCAGCAGTTTGGGGTTTTATAGGACAGGGACCTGTGGCAACGAGCCCAAGCCCGCTTTGACCGGGCCACAAACACCAACCTCACAGCTGGTGCTTTTCCCTCCCTCCACGCAGAGCACGAGGTCCACCCCTTCCAGCAGCACGTCCGGCTCCCGGCCGGCCTCGCTGGGCTACGCGGGGGCCGCGGGGCCCCGGCCCATCACCCAGAGCGAGCTGGCCACCGCCCTGGCCCTGGCCAGCACCCCCGAGAGCAGCTCCCACACCCCCACGCCAGGCACCCAGGTAACAGCCGTGGCCAGTCCCGCTCGGGGCTGGGGCACCTGGAGTTCCATTCCCTCGTGGAGGAGCTCCCTGCCCTGTGGGATGGAGGCTGGGGGGATGCTGTGGCTGTGCTGGTTCCTGGAGGCCTCCTCCTGATCCCTGACCTCCTCCTAGGGCCACTCCTCTGGGACATCCCCCATGTCATCCAGTGTCCAGTCGGGGACGCCCATCACCAACGACCTGTTCAGCCAGGCCCTACAACACGCCCTGCAGGCCTCAGGGCAGCCCAGCCTGCAGGTCAGTGGGAGCCCCTGGAGTGTCCCAGTGGTACGGGGTGGAGGCAGTTCTCCAGCTGCCTCCTGTGGCAGGACACGAGCATGGAAGGGACATCACAGGCACTGCGGGAGTCCTGGGCTGGAGGGCTGGTGGTTTTGGGGACTCAGCGGCCTCTCACCCTGAGCTTTCAGGAGCTGTTTGCACCCAGCAGCCTGGCTGGAGCTGGCTGGGGTGGGTGAGTGGGCAGTGGGGAAGGCTGCTGGTTTTCCTGCTTGGATTCTCACATCCCCCTCCCCGAACCTCCCCTCTCTGCTGCGAGCAGAGCCAGTGGCAGCCCCAGCTGCAGCAGCTGCGAGACATGGGCATACACGACGACGAGCTGAGCCTGCGGGCCCTGCAGGCCACCGGAGGGGACATCCAGGCTGCCCTGGAGCTCATCTTTGCTGGAGGGGCCCCCTGAACCTTCCTGCTGGACTGGTGAGTAGCGCTGGGGGCAGCAGCTGTGCCACTCCTCGGGCTGGTTTGGTTCGGGCATGCGGAGAGCTCCAGATCCTCTCTGCAGCCTCCTCCATCTGCCACCAGGGATGAGGCCTCAGGACTTGTCCAGCACGGTGCTGGGAGAGACGTGGCCCCTCCAGGCACCACCTCCTTGCCCTGTTGTTTCACTTGTGGCCCAGGTTGCTCCCCCGCATTAAACGGACCCTGCTCACTTCCCTGCCTGGTGTGTGTGGGTTGTGCTCTGTCCCGGGCTGTGTTCCAGATCCCCGAGGCCACCTCGGCAGGAAGGGAAACTGGAAACACAGGAGAAGCTCTGTCTTTGTGGGAGGTGCTGGTTTCAGGAGCGGGCACTGCCCTGCCAGCTGACACGGATTGGGGCCACCACGAGGTGACAGTGACAAAGAAATGAGGAGAGCTGAGGGTGAGCTGGAGAAGTGCCTCGGACACAGCCTGGTCTGGCTGCAGCCGATGCTTTCCAGTGCCCTCTAATCCCGGGTGCCACCACCTGCCCAGGACCCCGGGGGCTGCAAAGCCAATTAAAGTGGTTTGCCTGTAATTGCAGTCAGTGGGAGCTGAGAAAAGCCAAGGCCTGGAGCTGGGCCTGGCATCGCTGCCATTGCAGCGCCGCGATTAACGAGGCATGAAAACGGGAGCGGGTTCTCCTCGGATGCCACCGTGCCTGCGCCGAGCACAGAACGCTCCTCCTGCTTCACCTCCGGGCTGCCTGTGCTGCCCTCTAATTCCCCTGCAAGCTCTGTGATCCTCTCTGATACCGTCTCGGTATCACCCAGCAAACGCGGGATTGTTCTCTCCGGGGAGCCCTGCACTGATAGGCTTTAATCCTGTCGAGAGGATTAACGCCCGAGGGAAGGCGGGAGGGGGCTGTGTTTGTGCCTCCGTCTGGAGCAGATAAGATGTGATGGACATAAATGGCCTTCCAGCCGCCCTGCCAGGCCCCTGCCCCCGGCACGCACTGGGGGCTCAGTGGGTTTTATGTGTCAGAAAGCCGATTAATCCCTTCCCCTCCCCGGAGCCCTGGCTGCTGGCTCCGCAGGGGCAGGAGAGAGCACATGCACGGCATCCTCCCTCCCTGCCCCAGCCCCCAGTCCTCCCGGGATAAATGCGGATTAGCCGGATCGCAGATGCTCCTGCCCAGAGCCGGGAAGCGTTTGCAGCCTCTCCTGGAGCTGTTCTTGGACCACTTTGCCTTCCTGCACCACCTGAAATCTCAATTCAGGGCTCATTGCTGTCCCAACACTGTTTTTCCTGTCGCTCCTGGGATATTCGATCCCCCCGTTGACCCACGTTTGGTACAAAGCCGTTTTCGCTGCTATTTCTGCTTCCCCACGCCCCCAGAGAGCTGAGAACTGCCTGGATTTTTGGGCTGGAGTGACTTTTCCCTGATTCCTTTCCCACATGGCAGGGCTTGGCTGGGAGCAGTGGCTGCAGCACAGGAGAAGTTGGCAGCGCTGCCGCTCACGACGCGGGCAGACACGTGCTCAGGCACAGGGAGAGCTGCAGGGAGGGGGAGAGGCCTCCTGGTGTGCTGGGAGCTGGGATGGGGTGGCTTTAAGGTCCCTGTCCCTACTCGGGAGTGGCTGAAGAGGACACAGGAGCAAACCCATGGCTGCTCCTTGTGCAGGTCCTCACTGCCCTGGCACCTTCCCCTCCTCCTGCCCCACGTGTGGTTCTTCCAGTGTGGAGCAGAGGGAGTGGATCTGCTCCGGCTGGGTCTCAGTTTATCCCTCTGGGTGCCAGCCCAGCATCCACAGCCTGAGGCTTTACTGGGAGTGACCCTGCGAGAGGAGGTCAGGCCGCAGTTCCCCAGCAGGGACCTTCTGTTTCTGACATCAGAGAGCAGCTCCTGGTTCAGCTCCCTCGTGGCCTCGGTGGGGCTGCCAGGGGAAGCTGTGACAGTGGCTGTTTACAGCAGGATGGATGGGAGCAGCTGCTTTTCCACCCGTGTTTGCCATAATCCTGTTATTCATCCCTGTGCTTGACCCTCGCTGGACACCTGGAGGGG
>JACBWW010001844.1:0-10668 GCA_020086605.1 Lanius collurio | reverse complement strand
TTGTGAGGTAAACGGCTAATAAAATAAAATAAAATAAAATAAAATAAAATACCAGCAGATATTTTAGCTCTTATTTGCTCTTTTTCCTTTGGAGCTTTTAGTCTCTGCAAAGCTGAACCCTCATGCTAATAAGTTTCTGGGAGATTCTGGCAAATCTGACACGAAAAAGGCTGCAGGATCATTTGCCTACCAAAAAGGAAAAAAAAAACCTTTTAAAAAAGGGTGCTTAAAATAATTTGTTTTTAAAAAAAGCCACAGGAAAGTCAGACCTGCCCTCAATGAGGTTTGACTGAAATCTATTTATGGAATTTCCATAAGACTTTGTTCTGGTTGCTGAAATTTCATGGCAGGGAGTTACTGCTCCTTCCAGATTCCAGCCTTCTTAACAATCCCAAGTTATTAAACTTTCAGAAGGAACAGGCTTTCACTTATTTTTACATCTTGCTCTCTTCGAGCTTGACAAAGATGAAACCATAAGAAAAATTACAAACTGCAGGTATAAAACTGGCTGACATCACTAAAGCCTTATATTTTTATAAGATAAAATATAATTGGGACATTTATTCTTTCCTAGGATCTTAAAATTGCCTGCAGTTTTTTATTTTGTTTTGTTTAATATAAAAGTAAATTAGGCTGTGCCTTGAGTTAAAAAGCATTTGGTTGTGGGACAGAACACGGTCAGTGCTGGGAGATCAACAATTAGAGTAGAAGGAGAGTATTAATTATCCTGCCATTGAAAAAACTTGTTTTGAAAACCCAGTATGGAAAGAACTGACCTTGAGGAGCATCAAAGGAATCAGAAAAATATGACAATAATTAAAATTTTGATGTGCATAATTGGGAATTTTGCATTCTTCTGCTTTAATCTGTATTTAATCCATTTACTCTGAAAGGCTCCTTCGTGCGTTCTTCCTGCCAACTTCAATCTCTTAATGCAGCTCCTACAACTACTTTATTGCTTTCATTTCAGGGCCATATGAAACCCAGTGATCTGAGCCCTGTAAGATTTATAGGTGTGTTCCTAGAAGTCTTCAGAGATGTGCATTTTTTGGTAAAATATTAAACAGTTGTCACTTCCACTTCCAGTAAAATGATTTGTGCTTCCAGAGTATATTTCAATTTTCACAACAGAGGCTTATTTTGGCTCTTGAGTTTTGAATACAACATGCCAGAAACTCTGTGTTTTCATAATACTAATTAAAAAAAACATACATTTTAAACATTTTTCAGCAACCGAGTGTGAAATGTTGAAGGAATCTGTTAACATATTGATTGCTTTGAGCAGTGCTTTAAATTAGCTTCCTGTTCCTCTCCATATGGTTTTCCATTAAATTTAAATAAATTAAAGTTCAATTATCTGGAAGAGAGGTACAGAGTCCTCCCCAGGTTGATGGATGAATTACCACTCAACCCTC
This sequence comes from Lanius collurio, assembly GCA_020086605.1. NCBI lineage: Eukaryota > Metazoa > Chordata > Aves > Passeriformes > Laniidae > Lanius > Lanius collurio. The sequence continues at coordinate 9,253 of JACBWW010001844.1, read as the reverse complement.
CCTGCCAGGAATTCATCAGGGGGCTGTCTTTGGGTATTGTGGACCTTGCACCTCCTCTTTCAGGCAAGACTTTAGCACAGGTGCCAAGCACACCTTCAGAAATAGCCCTGAAACGTGGAATTTCTTTCCTCTGCCCTATTATGTGAGTCATGTCTGTGAGGAAAAAAAAAAATCAAAAACCAAGCCCAGAAGTTCATCAGCTGGAGAAGCTCCATGTTGGCAACCACAACAGGCTCCAGCCTGCAGAGATGCAGCAGACATAAACAGGAGGATATGGCACAGATGGTGTCTTTCCTTCTGAAAAATTAGAAAATAAAATAAAATGCAGCTTGTATCTGCCTTTTGCATGCTCAGCATGCAGAGGAGGGGGAAGAAGGGAGAACGACATCCTAAGTATTCAGACAATTGGGCCAAAATCAATTTATTTCTGTCCAAAGGAGGTTTGGGGTAGATCAGAGAATCCCAAACTGGTTTGGGTTGGGAGGGATATTAAATCCCATCTCATTCCACCCCTGCCATGGGCAGGGACACCTCCCACTGCCCCAGGCTGCTCCCAGCCCAATGTCCAGCCTGGCCTTGGGCACTGCCAGGGATCCAGGGGCAGCCACAGCTGCTCTGGGCACCCTGTGCCAGGGCCTCACCTCACTGTAAAAAACTTCTTCCTTATATCTAATCTAAATCAATCCTCTTTTAGGTTAAAAAGTGGTAGTAACCTAAACTGAAAATACAAGTGGAGAAGGTGTTTTGTGAGCTCTTGAGGACACAGAGGGAGCCTGGGATGCTCTCTTTGGTCTGTCCCCTCTTTGGCCCACGTCCTTCCCCATCCCTCCAGGTCCAGTCCATGGCAGAGCCACCCCGGCTCCAGCCTCAGGGACTTGTGAGGAGCTGTTTGAGCTCATGGAGAAAGACAGAAACACCACTCGGGATCTGCTGCTCTCATTCTCATTTTCTCTCTTATGCAGGAGAGCACAAAACATCCATCTTAGAGCTTCTGTCAGCAGCAGAGATGATTCCAGAAGGCAAAACCTCCTCATTATAGTCTCTGCCTCAGAAGTCTCATTTACCTCGGATAAAATTGCAGCTGTGAAGGGCATTATCAGAACCAAGAATAACTCAATGGAAACATGATCTGTGAGCAGCACTGCCCCAAGGAGCTGTGAAACAAACCCTGTTTGCAGCAGACTGGGCACCCAGGGTGGTGGTGAGCCCTGAGGCTGCTGGAGTGGCTACTGGGACATGCTGGGATGGAGCTGGGCCACACTGCCTGCTGTGTGGAATAGGAAAGGACAAACTAGAAGGGCTTGGCTGTCTTTTGAAATGATGAGAAAAGCCACAAAAATAGCAGCAAAAGAGGCCTGGCAGTAATTTTCACTTAGTGGTATACCTCTATGGTATAGCTCTGTGGTTATGTAAAATAAAAAGGAGAAAATGGAGTTTTTACACACTCTTGTGTGCCTGTGGCACAACGGGAGTGAGGCACACTGTCCCTGTGCAGAGATATTGTAGACACAGCCACACCCCTGCTGCTCACATCCTTCCCATCACTCCATTTTTTACAAATCACAGTGTATCAGCCTTTGTATGAGCACAGTGACATTCCTGGGGGCACACAGAAGTGCAGTCTCCTCACACTCGTGAAATTCCCATTTCCCTCTGCCTAAATTGGGACCCTCAAAATCTTCCCTCACCTCCACCTCCTCAAGCCTCACCTCCAGTGGCCCCAGACTGGTTGTTCCTTTCACTGAGTGTGCCATTCATCCCCACCAGCCACTCACCCGTTTTACTGTGTGAAAATACATTAAATGACTGAATTATTTGTTTTCAAACAACTTGCTGTGCAATCGCTCATTTGACAGGAGCCCTCGGTGCCTTGCAATTTGCTCTGCACACGTGGCAGCTCCCAGGGAGCCTCAGCAGACAGGGGGCAGGGAACAAAACACCCCTTTTAGTGAGCCTTGGCATGTTCCCCCCCAAAAAATAACCATGGAGGCTCTTGTCTATTGTGTCAGGGCTCTGGAGTTGAGTAAGAGGGAAATTATTCATAGTAATGGCCCTATCCAGTTGATGCTCTCCTTTTTATAAAATTCCCAGAGTATGCATCTGTTTGAAGAGATAAGACAACCAGAGAGTTTTAAAGAGGCTTTTATAGGACTATTAAATTTCCCTATAGCACCATAAAAATTAATAAAAATCAACTGCTGCTATTCTACCAAAAAATAAACAGACCTGGTGTTAAGGATTTCTTTTTTTTCAAGGTTCTGTTGCTGCTGCTGCTCCTGTACCAGCAGGTACAAATGGCTTTTGTTTATGCCTCACTTGCAGAAACAGGGGAAAATGAGATAAATGACCAAAACAGAGCTTTGCTATGTCTATGGCACAACTGCTTCTGGGGAAGGTGTCCCTGCTCATGGCAGGGGGTGGAACAAGATGAGCTTTAAGGTCCCTCCCAACCTAAACCATTCTGGGATTCTGTCCATCACAGCTACACAGATTTAAGTTGTGAAGGTGATTTATCCAGCTGAAATCAATGAGGTGGTAATGTCCAAGAATCTTTCTTCAGCTGGGTTCACTCTTGTTCCCAAATATTCCTACTCCCTGCTTCTCCTGTGCCACACAGCTCTGTTTAAATTGGGTGGATGGCTGTGTGGAGATGGATGCTGCTCTTCTTGTGTACACCTGAAAATGAAATTTTCCATTCCTGTAATGTAGTGCTTAAAACCTAACTCAGTCATCCAAAAACAGCTCGGAGGTAAGAGCTGCCTAAATCATGCATTAAAAATTCCTCATTACATTAGTGGGGGAAAAAATCCTTTCACGTTACTTCTCTCAAGCTGCTTTAATCACTTTAAATCACTTTAAATGACTGTTATCAGTCATTTCATTTCCCTTCCTCCACTGAAACCTTACTGCTTTCTACTTCTGAGATGTTTTCAACCTGTACTTGGAACAGAACTTACTCCCTCCAGTGTAATTTTCATTTTAACCTTCCCTCAATGGCCTAGAAATAATAGATTGCTAAGATTGCTTTAATAGATTGGAAATTTAAACCTTGTAGAGATAACCACCTGCATGATGTTACAACTCAATGGTAAGGCAAAGAATAACAAACCTTAAAAGTTACTGAACTAAGACTTATGTTTTAAGGCTGCTGCAATGCCAGGCATTGTTATGGCTCTGCAATTAAATAACATTCCCTGGTGTTATGGTTGCACTGCTATTCAAAATCCTCTGCTCTGGAGTTGCTTCCTTTAGTGGTAACTCTGAGGAAAGTGATTACTGATGGAGGAAAACAAATATTTTTAATATTCCCCCATTGTCTTCTCAGCAGTCTTTTCTTCCCTGTGGTCTCCTTAAAGCACTTGGGTGCTCTCTCCATGAATTTCTGGACACTGGAGGAGCTTTCAGCTGAAATCTCCACCTTAATTATTTGCCTTCATCATTTGGGGTGGTGAATGTAAACCATGGCAACTTGGTTAAAAATCCTGGCCCCTCAGAGAACAGCCAGAAAGTCTTTGTGAGTGGTGGAAGCAATGGGGCTTTTCTTGCCTTTGCCATATCCAAAAGTTTTTTGTGGAATGTTTTCTGGAGAATTGCTGCTTTTAATTCATGACATCTCATGTGACCAGGTACCCACCCCTGCTGACTGTGGTAGGATCTCAGGAAGCTGATTGAATTTCATGGAATCCCAGACTGGTTTAGGTAGGAAGGAACCTCAGAGCCCATCCAGTGCCCCTCCCTGCCATGGGCAGGGACATTTTCCACTATCCCAGGTTGCTCCAAGCCCCCTCCAACCTGGCCTTGGGCATGGGATGGGGCATCCACAGCCTCTCTGGGCAACACAGTGGCCTTCCAATGGGTTCTTTGTGGTGCAAAATACCTTCTAAACATGCTTGGTAATTTCGGGGCTCGTGCTGAAACCTCGTGGTGTTCAAACATTCCCTCAGTGTGTGATTTTTCACTGCTGCAACCAACAGCTACAAAGGCCCAGAACAGCTTCCCATACTCAGCACATAAATACGGAGTATTTATCTCCAAGCCAGATATTTTTAGCCCACTTTTCTCAAATTCTAGCAGGGAGATGCTGCATTGTACTCCCTGTGCTTTCCTTATATATCAAGGCCTGGAATCACGGAAAATATCGCTTCATTCAGTTTGTGTCCTCCTCCCATGTAAATGTTTTAGCACAAATAGACTGAAGTTTCTCTCGGTTTCCATGTGATATCTGTGACAAACTCTTTCCAAGATTTCTCATCTCCATCAGCAGTTTTCAAATGTCACTTTCCAACTCAGGGAAACAGCATTGGTCTAAAGAGAATTAAAGAGAGAAGTACGCTTAATTTTAAATATATTTGCTTCAGGTTTTTCAAGAATCTACAACTTTGAGGTCAGTAGCGACTGTTTCTTCCAAACTTCCTCCCTGACACAAGATCAACAAACAATATTGCACTAATTAATCTCAAAGGAACTACCTGGGAAGCACAAACTATTTGTGCACAGCTTTTAAAGCAATCACACTCATACCAGAACTGTTATTTATCAGGGCGTGTTCCCACTTTCCCAGCACTCTTCTCCATAGACCTCAAGTGCAAAAAATACTTTTACTGCCATATTTGTTAATTTTGTAAACAAAAAGAAACCCATGTGAGGTTTTTTTTCGTGACCTTGGAAGAGTCAGCAATCAGTGTAGGATGATTGAGAGCTGGGGCTTCCCCATCCCCTTGGGATCCCATGCCTTGGGGGCTTCCCGGGATTCTGAGCAGCTGCAGGGCTCACCCACGCAGGTGGGGATGCAGCAGCTCCCCAGCAAATACTTGGGATGACTCAAATCAGCTTCCAAAACAAGCTGCTGTCGTGGGTTGACCTCGTCAGAAATAAACTCTAAGTGAGTGCTTTATGGATGTACCACGTGGCATTAACTCAGCACAGATGTGACAGCAGGATGGGGATTTTGCAGTGAGTTTTCTGCACTCTGGACATTCTGAAGTTAATCAAAATGTCACTGAGATATTAATAGTGTGAATCACTCTTTTTTGAAAGTACTTTCAGTTTGGTGGGCTCAAATCCTTCCCTGTGCTGCTGGATCCTGTTTGGGATTGGAGTTTACCAGACCTGTGGGGCTGCTGTGGTGCATCCAGGCATGGGCCCAAAAATCTAGTCCTTATGCCAACTCATCTTCCAGGCTGGAGAAGAGCTGCCAATGCTTCTGGTGGTGAAAATGCTCCCCAATTGTAAATCACAGAATCCCAGCAATCGGCACAGACAGATATGATGACATCTGCTTGACAAATCCAATGTACTGGGTATCTCCTGCTTGACAACTTTACAAATGCTTTTGCAGCCTGTGATAGTGGAAGGCTGTCAATTAAACTCTCCTACGTCTCTCACTCACATCACATACTTGACTTTATCATAAATAATAGGGAGTTAATTACTGCTCTGATATGATCTACTCCAGAGTTGCCCCAGAAATGTCATGGTTATTAAACTGATTGCCCTGGCTCGCCTCTACTCCTTGTAACATCTATTTTAACCTGGTCCTTAGCACACAAAAATCTACCAGCAGTGTAAATAGACTCTCCAGTAAGTAAATTCTAGTTCAAGTAAGAAAAAATGATGTCTTGGAGCAGGATCCACCCACACGCTGAGTTGATCTTGAAATATCATTCTCATCAAGTTCTGGCACATGATGCAAATCCCGGTACGATAGTTGCAGGATATCAGGCAGCAAGGCTACACAAACATTGGCAAGACTTCTCTTTTTCCTTCCACTGTGTTTACCTCACATAAAACTCGATGCCTCTGAGCCTGCAGTGGAATATTGGAAACCTGGAGAAGGGAACCGAGCCTCCCATTGCGCCGCTCAGCCAGGGCAGAGAGGTGGAAGGGTTTCCTCTCTCATCTCCGCTCTCCTGCTTCCTCCTCAGCTCCAGGGAATGCTGACCTGCCTCAGAGGCTGTTTTAAGGAGTCCCAGGGGTCCAACATCTGTGCAATGTGCATCACCCAGTGACAGCAGGTCAACCCTGCTGGGGACGAGCTCTGCTCCCTCTAAACGCAGTGAGAACCTGGACAGTGAAGGCAGAGAGCAAAATTCAGCCTAGAGCTGGAGCTGTGGGCTTGTGGGCTCATTGGGAAACCTGACATTAATTCCCACCTTTGGATCTGCTGGCCCCTTTTGAGAAGTGCTGCTCTGCTGCTCAGCTTGCCCTGACTCCAGCAATGCCCAGAGGAACCCTGCAATGCCGTGGGTGATCACAACGTTCCATCACCATGATGTCATTTGGGGAAGTTGGAACTGGATGATCTTTAAGGTCCCTTCCAGCCCAAGCCTGTCTGTGACTTATTTTTCAAGAGGCAAGATTTTGTTTTGAGAAAAGAGCCTGGTTTGCATTTGAGAGGGCTGGCAGCAATGGAACTATTGATCTTCCTTCCCTAAATACATTGTTCTTGTGATTTAAATGAAATATGTGAACTGCATTCAAAAGACTTCTTCTACAGTGTGTCAAAGCTTTTGCCCTTGTGCATCAGTGGATGTTAAATCATCACATTCTCATCTATATGTAAACTCCAAGATGTTGATGGAGCCAAGTACTGTTATGTGTGTGTGTTTGAGGATCTAATTTTATGTTGTGTATTTTTTTATAGTTATCAGGCTGAGCTCTGCTGACTTGATTCTACTGCCTTCAAAAGACAGCCGTGGAAGAAGAATGGATTTTGCAGTTGTTTGATGGGTGGAATTAAAATGTCCTGCCCAACCCAAAACTGCATATGGACTACTTGTAAACATTTGCCTTGTTTACTTCCAATAACAATGTAGCCTGTTTTTTATACAGGAAATTCTTTCAGAGCAAAAACCAACACATATTTTTGTTGAAATGCTGGGTTTGAAATCAGCTGAGCTTTGTTCCCAAACAAGCAAATCTGTAGGTAATTTGATTTAAAATTAGCAAGCAATAAACCTGTTTTTTTGATCAGAACTATTTTTGCGTGGGTGATCCTGCCATGCAGACAAGCAGTGGTTTGTCCTCAAGTCTGTTTTGCAGGGGCAGTAAACACCCATCCTACTCACAGGGCCAAATCAGCTGAAGACTTTGAAATGAAACTTTTTCCCATCATTTGGTGGTTCAAGAAGCCTTGGAAGTTTTGTTTCTCTGTCCAGAGGCAGAAAGCAGAGCTCTCACAGGTGCCACAACACAGGGCAGTCCCAGGGGGACCTACACACCTGGATTTGCTTCTGGGTACACACTTATAATGAGGCACATCCCTGACCAAGACACTTTGTATGCACAAAAACCATCAAAAATAGGAGAAAAACCTTTAGCTGAGATGTAAATCAGAGATTCATCCCTTTTCCCCACTGATTTTTTCCAAATTTTATACGCAGAGCTACAGCTTTTCTGCTAACCCTTCTTTCCATCAGTGTCCTTGGGTTGGAATTAGTGCCCGGTACACAGGGTGGGAACTGATCTGCAAAGGTGAAAGCTGCTGGGGTATTCACAGATCAAACCTCCAAAAGCTCTCAGTGTTTTGGTTTAAAGCTCTACAAAACTCTTTGTGGGTCCATTTTGTCACCTGGGAAAAACCTGTGAGTGCAGAATTACCAGCTCTTGCACTTGGTTTGTCAGAGGAGCAGATGCAGCTTCACCACCAGGGCTCCATGGCACAACTTCAAGGGCCAGGCCAGGAACTGCTGGTGATTTGTCACTGGGGCTGCCTCAAGCAATAGGATTTGGATGGCTCCCAGCACCTGCATGGGTGAGGAGTCAGGGACTGAGGAGTTTCTTTCCCTGCCTACATGGATTTAAAGACAGAAGGCTAATTTTGGGATACCTGCCACATTCCAGTGGTGGATTTCTATACAATCTCATTTTTCAACTCAGATGAAAAGCCTTCCTCTTTCGATAAATCCACTTCAGTTAAGGGAAGCTGGAAGCATTTCTCTTCTGCCTGATTGTAATACCTCTAATTTATCCATTGTAGATTTGTCTCTAAGTCCCACTGTAGCTTCTCTACGGTCCAGACAAAATTTAAATGTTGAAAACTTGCTGCATGTTGTCTTTCAAAAGAACAGATTTTAGCATAGAAGATTTGGGGTTTGGATGTTTAAAACATGATTCTTTCTTATTTTGAAGGCAACATGTCTGGCTTGTGGAGACTCCCACCTCTTTCTGAGTTGCTTGCTCTGGGACAGCCGGAGGACGTGAGTGGCTGCCACTCAAAGTGAGTGTGAAAAACATGCATAATCCTTTTGTCTTCTTGGGCAGTCATTCCAGCCTTCTTGTCTCTCCCTTCCTGCATCCCAGAAAAATAGGAGAAGGCTGGATTCCAACCAGACAAGCAGCAGCCAGTGCTGGTAGTAGGGAAGGTAGGCAGGCCCAGCATGCCCATGGTCATGTGTGTGTGAGGAGAGGGAATGGGACCGGCTGAAATCGAGCACAGGAAAGAGGGAAAAGATCTTGAGATGTCAAAGTGAGGGCTGGGATTCCCCATCCAGAAGTGGTTAGCAAAGAAAATGTAATTGTAAGTTGGAATGCTCTTGGTTTTGCTGCTGTTTATAGCAGCCTTAGCTCTGGATGTTTGTTTTAAGATGCTGTCCCTGTGGCAGGGAACGATTAATCCCTTCCAGTTGCTGTGGATAAGGAGCTGTTGTCAAAGCCAGAAATGCTGTGCAATCCTGTCAGAGATTGAAATATTATGGTTTATGACTTAAACATTTTCTTGAAGGACTTTTAAAATTGTATTACAAAAGCTGCAGAGAAGACTAATGCAGCACCCTGAGTGGAGCCCTGGTGGAGGCCTTACACCACTCGATGATGAGGAGAAGATAAAGCAACAGCTCAGGGCTGGGGACATTCACAGAGCACAAGCTTAACACCTCCAAGGTGGAGACCACAGCCCCAGGGCTATCAGCTGCCAGGCTGAACAGACCCTCACCCCAAAGGGCAGGGGGAAGGAGAGGCTTTGGGTGTGTTGGAAATGCCTCTGGTCAGAGGTGCAGTGACCGCCCATCCTGCCCAGGAGGAGCCCAGCTGAGGGGCTCTCAACAGGGGGGAGGAGAAGCTCATCCATCACAGGGTCCCCCCCCAAAGGGGTGCCCAGACCCTGCACTGCAGCACCAGAGATGATGCAGCAGACCCTCAGTGTGGCAAGGGACAGTGTCAAGCCAGCCCCTGCCAGGGGAGACACGTGGGTGTTCCCACCTGGCCCAAAGTGTGTATTAATCCATGAGATTCTGCATTCTTTGGCATGTGGTGG
>JACBWW010001843.1:0-11339 GCA_020086605.1 Lanius collurio | reverse complement strand
CCTTCCTTCCTTCCTTCCTTCCTTCCTTCCTTCCTTCCTTCCTTCCTTCCTTCCTTCCTTCCTTCTTTCCCTCACAAGCCACTTCTAACCCCACTGAAGGGGTGCAAAGCAACAGGATCCCCTCCCAGTTGGGGTCCCCTCACCCTCCCAAAATGTGGGAACTTTACCTCAACCTCCCCAAATTTGGGGGGGGCGGGGGGTTTACGTCACATTCCCCAAATTCCGTGCAACCTCCCAGAAGCCACTTAGAGGCCTCAAAATATTCAAAAAGCAGCAAGAGCCTCCCCAAAAGCAGCTCCTGCTTTCCCTCCAAGTGCCCCACTCCAAGTGCCCAAACCACCCCATCCCTCCGAAACATCATCCCACCCCCACAATCCCATCCCATGCCATGCCATGCCACCCTACCCCATCCTCCCTGGACACCAATTCCCCTTCTGTGCTTCCTGACTCCCCACAGCCAGGCCTTGGGGCTGACCCATCGAGCCATTTGGGGCTGCCATCGACACATTGGGGCTGCCAGTGACTTTATTGGAGGCACCCACTCAATCCCTGCATCCCAAATGGGACGTTGGAACCTCTCCTCAGGCCTTGCTGTGCCCATGGGCTCACCTCAACTCCCAAAATGAGAGCCAGGGCCCCACAGGCCATTCAGAACCTCTAAGCATTGCCACAAACAGCAGCATCCTTCCCAAAATGGGCTCCCTGGCTCCCTGACAATAGGTCCCCCTTCCAAGTACCAGAGCCCCCCTCTCAGAACCCCTCCCTCAGCACTGGGGGTACCCCAAAAGGTGCCTCAGGAACGGGACATAGCCTGAAATGCCTTCAGGAAAGTGGGATATGCCAGAAGGCAGTGAGGAACGGGGTCCCCCCAGCCTCGTTGTTGCAAATAGGAGCATATTGTAGTAGTTATGCTAAGGCTTAGCTGCGGCCTAGTCGCGAAATGTAGCAACCACTTGGCAAGAGAAAAAAGTCTTGGCAGGTGGTAGTAGGTTCTTGCCTCAGTATAATCAAAAGATGTAGCAGAGCATACTGAACTTGCAGAAAGAACATAATAGCTGTTACAAGAATTGCATGATTAGACAACCATGTAGAATTTATGATCTTAAAAAGAATAGTAGAATAGAACCATAAATTTTAAAAGAATATGACAACTGTTACGTGAATCAAGTTAAAAATTAAGCTTGTGTAGTATGAGGAAATCTGTTCATAAAAGTATATAAAGTGTGTGAAAATCTTTAGAGGGTCGGAGGTGTCTGACTTTGGACGCGAGTCCTCAGACCTCCCGGGCCCTAATAAAGCACCGCATAAAACGGCTTCGGTTGTTTTGTGGTTTCTACGGACGGGCAGCCGGCAACAGTTTTCTGGCGACCGCAGCAGGACTCCGAAGGTGGCTGGGGCAGTTCGCGTTCCGATTCACTCCACGCCGGCACCGAGGAATTCTCGGAGGAGCCATCGGTTCGTGCCCGACCCCTGCGCCTGACGGACAACTGCAAAGGTAAGCCCGAGGTGCTTTATTTTCTGTGGTATTGGGAAAGCCTGTTCATAAGACGAGGCTACGATCCTCGCAGGGTTGGGCTAAAGACGTCTTGGTGGAAGCCTAGGCGCCGGCCATAGGACGCGGCGAAAGCTACGCAGGTCCGGCACTTGCCCCTCGCAGCGTCGAGAAGCGGCAAGTTGGTTTGGTTTGGTCTGGTTTTGGTATTGTTATATCTCAGTATTATTTTAACTCGTTTGTTAAGTGTTGTTGTGTATTTCTGTTATTGTGTATTGTTATTGTGTATTGCACTGTGTATTTTGCTGAGGAATGATGCCGTTTAAAACCTTTAAAGTGTTGGTTCAATCAAATGGGAAAGTACCTAAAAATACACCATTAGGATGTTTGCTACGAAGATGGAAAAGTGAGGGGTTTGAGAATGAAGGGTTGCATAAAGGGAAAAATGATTACTGTAATCACTGATGACTTTAATTGGGGCAGAGGTAGCGGTCAAGGCCGGGGAGGATTCCAATTTAATGGGACGGGAGAAATGGGGTTGTATCAAGGGCAAGGGAATTTGGGTCCAAATCAATGTGCTTTTTGCCGACAAATAGGACATTGGAAAAATGAATGCCCGGTACGAAATGGGATGGCTGGTGGCAATTTGGGTGCTGCAAGCCATTATCCAATGACACCAGCAGATGGCGCCCAAGCGATGGTTTTGGGAAATTATCAGAATCAGAGCTGACTAGAACGGGACCTTAAAGTACGGATAGAAATAGATGGAAAACCACAAGAATTTATGGTAGATACGGGGGCTACTTACTCAGTGCTTAATGAACGATTGTGTCCATTAAGTGATACTACTGTTCAAGTAGTAGGGGCAATGGGGCAATTAGAGGAAAGACCATTTTTGCAACCGGTAAGCTTAAAATTTGGGGGAAAAGAATTAGATCACCAATTTTTATACATGCCTAACTGCCCAAATCCATTGCTTGGAAGAGATCTGCTGTCCCTGTTGAATGTTAAAATAATATTCGAAAAGGGGAGGGTGAAGTTAGAAATTCCAGATGAAGATATTGGAAAAATTTTTGTAATAAAGGAAATAGATCCTACCCCTATACCTGAAGAAGTAGAGCAAGCAGTAGTGCCTTGGGTGTGGGAAACAGGATCCCCGGGAAAATCTAAGGCGGCCCAGCCTGTTGTAATTGAAGGGGCTCAGCCGGTAAGGATAAAACAATATCCCATTAAATTGGAAGCAGGGAAGTAGCCTCTTTGATAGCCCAGTATCTGACTCAAGGTATCTTACAAGAATATGAATCAGAATGTAATACTCCCATCTTCCCAGTTAAAAAGCCAAATGGTAAGTATAGGTTAGTTCAGGATTTGCGAGCTATTAATGCTATTGTTAAAGACATTCATCCTGTAGTTGCTAATCCATACACATTGTTAACATCTGTGTCGGAAAAATTTAAATGGTTTACAGCGATTGATTTGAAAGATGCTTTCTTTTGCATCCCTTTGGCATTTGAAAGTAGGAAATATTTTGCTTTTGAATGGGAAAATCCGAATTCTGGAAGGAAGAAACAGCTCACATGGACTCGATTGCCTCAAGGATTCAAGAACAGCCCCACGATTTTTGGGAATCAGTTGGCCAAGGAATTAGAAGGGTGGAAGACTACACAGGTAAAAGAGTCTCCCTTTTCTTATGTCCTTTTACAGTATGTGGATGACATTTTGTTGGCCACTGATGAGAGAAAGCCTTTCAGGACCTTAAACGAGCCTTGAAAGAAGCCCCTGCCTTGGGGCTGCCAGACTTAAACAAAGACTTTCAGCTGTATGTTAACGAAAGGCAAAGGCTTGCGTTGGGAGTGCTAACCCAGAAAATAGGGTCCTGGAAGCGCTCGGTGGGATATTTCTCAAAACAGCTGGATAATGTCAGCACCGGGTGGCCAGCCTGCTTACGAGCAGTGGCAGCTACTGTGATCCTTATTCAAGAAGCACGGAAACTTACCCTAGGAAGAAAGATGGATGTGTTTGTACCCCACATGATGTTGGCAGTTTTGGAACAAAAGGGGGGTCATTGGCTATCCTCAAACAGGATGATGCAATACCAGGCGGTATTAAGGGAATAAGATGATGTGGAGCTAAAAACTACTAACCACATTAACCCAGCAGAATTCCTCCGCAGCGAGCGGGATGAGGGCGAGTTAGCCCATGATTGCGTGGAAACCATTGAACAGGTGTACGCCAGCCGAATGGATCTGAAAGATGAACCCATGGGAGACCCTGAGTGGGAATTGTTCACGGATGGATCCAGCTTCGTGGAGAATGGAACCAGGTATGCTGGGTATGCTGTTGTTACTACCACACAGGTAATCGAAGCAAAAGCATTAACTCCCGGAACGTCGGCCCAGAAAGCGGAAATCATCGGACTGACGAGAGCCCTCATCCTCAGTACTGGCAAGAAGGTAAATATATGGACAGATTCAAAATATGCATTCGGAGTAGTGCACATTCATGGAGCACTGTGGAAGGAACGAGGGCTGTTGAGCTCTCAAGGAACTGCGATAAAACATCGAGCAGAGATATTGGACTTGTTAGATGCTGTCCATAAACCTGCAAAAGTGGCAGTGATGCACGTGAGAGGTCATCAACGAGAAGAAGGAAAGATATTTCAAGGGAATAGACTGGCAGATATGGCTGCAAAGAGTGCTGCACGGGAAGTATGGACACAAATGGCCGTCATTCCTACGAGGGTAAGTCCGGTGACCCCTTTCCTTGCTCAGAAACCACAATACTCGGTAGAAGACGAGAAGCTGGCAAATCTAACACAAGCTCAGAAGAATGCTACTGGCTGGTATGTAACATCCTTGGGACAAGTTCTGGTACCCACCAAAATCATGAAAACTATCCTAGAGACTGAACATAATAAATGCCATTGGGGTGCAGAGGCTTTAGTAAAATTTTTAAAGAAAGAAATAATTTCTAACCAGATGTTAATGTTAGCGAAACGGGTGAATGCAATGTGTCTAATCTGCTTAAGAAATAACCCTATTGTTAGGAAGCAAATTCAGTTAGGAAAAATTCAGGCAGGGCCAGAACCAGGTGACTACTGGCAAGTAGATTTCTCTGAACTACCTAAAGCTCAGAACTACAAATATCTGTTGGTGTACGTGTGCACCTTTTCTGGGTGGCCAGAAGCTTTTCCATGCAGAACGAATCAGGCCAAAGAAGTAGTTAAGACACTGCTAAAAGAAATAATTCCCAGGTTTGGAGTACCAGTAGGATTGTCATCAGATAGGGGACCGCACTTTGTGGCAGGAGTAGTTCAGGATGTGGCTCGGATGCTAGGTATTACATGGAACCTTCATACTCCCTGGAGACCCCAGTCTAGTGGTCAGGTAGAAAGGATGAATCAGACTTTGAAAAATCAAGTTAAGAAAATTTGTCAAGAAGCAAAATTACAATGGCCCCAGGCACTACCGTTAGCTCTGCTCAGAATCAGAATTAAACCCAGAGAAAGGATAGGAGTTAGCCCGTATGAAATTTTGTATGGGAAACCCTATCACGCTACCACACTGAAAGGAGATATGTATGTATCTGGTGACCAGATAATTTTCAATTATATTATGTCACTTAACAGAGTTCTCACCGCCTTGAGAGGTGCTTTGCAGTGGAATCGCCCACTTCCTCTGGAGAATCCTGTACACGACATACAACCAGGAGACCAGGTGTATGTGAAAAACTGGCATACAGATCCGCTGAAAGAAACATGGGACGGCCCCCACCAAGTGATCCTAACGACCTTCACTGCAGTAAAGGTAGAAGGAAACGACACATGGATCCACTACACCCGAGTCAAGAAAGTTCCAGCTCAATGGGAAACCCAAGTGGTCTCCCCAACCCGGATGATAATTCGTGCAAAGCAGCATTCTTGATTATTCTGTTGATAGTTTTGTTAAAATCTGTGCCAATTAGTGGATCTGTTATTGTTTCTGTTTCTGAACCCCATGTAGCCAGGATGACAGGAATGGATGTCAACCTGACCTGTACTTTTACTGACAACCAAGGAGCTGGAGCCACAGATCTAAGAATCATATGGAAAAAGGATCATGAACGGGCAGATACAGGAATTGTCACTGTTTGGGATAAGGATACACGGCAAGGTAGTACCACTCTTCAATTGTTCCAGGTGACTCTAAATGAGACTGGAACATATCTGTGTCTAGTTCAGATTGAGTATAGTTTTGATTATAAACTGATTAATCTAACAATTATGTCTTGGGAAAACCATATACCAGGGGAAGTAAAGGTTAACCCTTCCATCGCAGTAGTAGATATGTGGGATGGTCCTCCTTTAAAAATTAATTGTCCATTCACACACCAGAAAGATTGCGGATCCTTTTTACGAGTCACCTGGTGGAAGAAGGGATTGCAAAATTCATGGAATCCAATAAAGGGAATGATCAGTTGGGAAGATCAAGGAAAACAAGGAATTGGATGGCTAAATTATTCTGATCCGGTCATAAGAGAAACTGAAGGACAATATCTGTGTATAATAGTCTGTGGACCTTATTCAGATTATGGTAGAAGAGAAGTCAGACCTAGGTCCCGTGTAAACCAAGGAATGAATTCGACACAGGGAATTTATAGAGCTGTGCAGGGAGAACCAGTAATTTTGGTATGTAAAATAGATTCAAAAAGGTTTTCAGAGAGCGGATGGTGGCTTAGTGGTAAGAATTTACAGACTGGAACTAAATATCAGTTAAATCAAAGAAAGGGTGACACCCTTACTTTAACAATACATAATGTCCAACCTGATGATGAGGGAATGTATTGGTGCTGGATAGCACAAGATGCATGGTGGACCCATGCAAGAATTACTGTCTTCATGACAGAGAAGCAACAGTCCCACAGGAAAAAACGAGAAGCAGAGAATGCAACTCTCACATTTCACAGAGGACAGGAACAAGAAAATTCGGTAGTAGGATTGATAAGAGACTTTGGAATGGTTCAGAATGTAACACAGATCACAGCATGTTTGCCTCTACCACAGGCAGCAGGTGATCCTATACCTTGGGGCATAATTCCAGTAACGAGATCATTCTCGGATGAACAAAATAAGACCTTGGTATGTAAACCTGAGCTTAAAAATAAAACTGAAATGGAAATAACGTGGAAAGTAGTGGAGAAAAAGATGAGACCTTTGAGCAAACAAGACTGCATTTTAAGCAAAGGAGAGTTAGGAAAGATTATCGAATGGTGGAAAAGTGACGATGTTGCAAAGTGGGAATGTTTCATACCACATTATCAGAAACAAATAGTGCCCAGAAATGTAAGCTATTACAAAATTGTCTGTCAAAATATGACAGGAAAAGAGTTATGGGATTCCTGGCATTCAATTTGGGGACTAAGCCTGTTAGAACATTATAGTTACATAGGACCAGTTGATTGGTGTGCACAATGGACTGGGAGTAAGAACCAGACGCATGCAGAGGTATCCAGCACCAACACTTCCCTACGAACTCAAATAGCTAGTAAAAATGATTGGAATTGTACTAAAGTATTCACATGTGACACCCCGGAAGACCAGATTGGTCTAGTACCAGTCAAAGTACTCCTGAAATGGGGATGTGAATGCAGGCAGTACAATCATACTATACTTGGGAATGCTTTTCCTAGAGGACAACGTAACAGAATTGTGAACTGCAAAGCTACCACTATTAAGAGTCCAGGAAATTTAGTTTGGGTAATGGGACACGGACAATGGACTACACATTTACCCATAGATGGACCAGTGACCCAAATTACTTTAGGGGTTCCCACCTTATGTCCTCTCTGGAGGCAGACAAAATTGGACTCAGAGAATCCTAGAAGGAAAAGGGAAATTGGAGATGACATAGAAACAGGAGATGAATGGCATGAACCCGATAGTGGAGTAAAATTTGGATGGGCCTTAGGATCTATTTTTGCCCAAGTTGCATCATATCGGAATAGAGAAATGCTTTACCGACTGTTAGGGCAAACTGAACGATTGGCTGCAGCTACTAAGAAAGGGTTTAAAGAGTAGAATCTACAGTTACAAGCAACAACCAGAATGACCCTGCAGAATAGGATGGCTCTAGACATGCTATTACTAAAAGAACATGGAGTTTGCGGTTATGTGAGCGAAAAGATTGATCATTGTTGTATCCATATCCCAAACATGACACAAGAAGTAGAAAAAGACATTTCCCAATTAGAATCCGTTGAACACCGAACTAGAGTAATTGAGAAAGAGGCCCAACATAATTGGATTGGGGCCATATTTGACTCACTAGGGCTCCAGGTCTCTGGGTGGATTTCATCAGTAATCCAGTATGCTGTTATGTTTATAATTCTGTTACTGATAATTTTAGGAGTGTACAAGTGTCTTGTAGGAATCATCAATAAGGAACGCATCCATTCAAGACGACTAATAGCAGCAGTGACCAGGAAACCATCACCTCCACCACCCTATAAAGAATCTATAGAGCTCGAAGCAAGATCATGAAGAGAAAACAAGATTGAGCATCCTTGCAAGAGATGAAGAATGCTCAAAAGGGGGGAGTTGTTGCAAGCAGGAGCATATTGTAGTAGTTATGCTAAGGCTTAGCTGCGGCCTAGTCACGAAATGTAGCAACCACTTGGCAAGAAAGAAGTCTTGGCAGGTGGTAGTAGGTTCTTGCCTCTGTATAATCAAAAGACGTAGCAGAGCATACGGAACTTGTAGAAAGAACGTAATCACCTGTACCCAGCTGTTACAAGAATTGCATGTTTAGACAACCATGTAGAATTTCTAATCTTAAAAAGAATAGTAGAATAGAACCATAAATCTCAAAAGAATATGACAACTGTTACGTGAATCAAGTTAAAAATTAAGCTTGTGTAGTATGAGGAAATCTGTTCATAAAAGTATATAAAGTGTGTGAAAATCTTAGAGGGTCGGAGGTGTCTGACTTTGGACGCGAGTCCTCAGACCTCCCGGGCCCTAATAAAGGACCGCATAAAACGGCTTCGGTTGTTTTGTGGTTTCTACGGATGGGCAGCCGGCAACAAACTGAAGGAACTCTGTCATTTATTATAATGCAAAGCTGTTGGTGGTGTCAAGGCAGACAAAAAAGCTACACTAGTAGTAATCCATAGTTGAGGAAGGTAGAAAAAGATTATTATTTCTACTGCTATTTTTACACCTCTTCACAGTGGCTGTGGTCTAATTTAAGATTGACTGCTTAGCAAACAATAACAAGGCTGTCTAACAAACAGTGACCATTCAGGCAGTAAAACAATCAGCTGTACAAGCAAAGTAGAGTTGCTACGTATTATCCACAAGTTCTTCCTTGTACATTCTAAATGTCCCATAACAAGAACATCCTCCCCTTGTGTCCAGAACATCTTCTCTCACTGATTTCCTTCTTGGCCTTCTCCGTGGGTTTCCCTGAAGCTGCAAAATTTCACTGTAAAATTGTCATGGGTAAATTCTGACCGGTTTTAGGTCTGACTCCGTGAGGCCTCCAGACCAGCTGTCAGCCTCACCAGGTTCCCCTTTTTTTTGTATTTGAAAAGCAGTGTTGATTGACTTCTGCAGGACCCTTTGCAAAAAAGACAACAAACACTGCACAATGAGCAGGATGCAAAAATTAGCCAATAGGATCAGGCATCCAATTTTAAGCAGATTTTTGACCCATCCTGCAATTTGCCAATTGCCAAACAAATTATTGAGCCATTCAGGTTCTGATTCTTCACGCAATTTTGACACACTTGTTTGTAATTCCTTAATGTGGGCCTGAATAGATTTTGAGTGATCAGAAAAAATTCATACAACACATTCCATTGAAATTCTCATACCCATGTCCATGTGCTAACACAAATATTCAATAGCAGCTCTAGTTTGCAGTGTAGCATGCCTTACTGAACCAACATCTGTTAACAATCCAGCTAAAGCAGGCGAAGTGGCGTTAGTTTGCTGAGCTAACCAACATCCTCACTTGTTCTGCAGTCCCAGTGCTTTAGCAGCTGTTACTTGTGGAGAAAGGAAGGAAACCGAACACTGAGCACCTGAGGGCCAAAATTTGGTGTTGTCATTACAATCAGGGGCAAATGCATGGGTGCTGTGTTTTCCCCTCCGTGGTTTATGCTGTAAAATCATCGATGTGTCAGGTGTTAACAGTGAGAGTCGTCCTAAGCTGCAAGGACCTCCCTCGATGTGTGATGGAATCACAGCCCATGCTCGGTCTCTGCAAATAAAAAACACCCCTGGAGGCAAAGCCAGAGGAACAGTAGTAGAGTGTGAAATATGTGGTGTGATTGCACCAGGCACTTTCATTTGTAAATATGGGTTGGTTCGGAGAAACATCCCATTCTTTGGACTGATCAGATCCAGAGTAATTAAACTTAACACAAAGGTCCATTTTCACAGATCCTAAGAGTTTTATTTCTTGAGGCTCAAGAGTTGCACAGGGAAGGTAAGAAACCCGTTGATCTCAAGTATCAGCATGATTGTAAAAGCTTGCTGACAGCCCTAGGCTTTGGCCAGTCACCTATCAGCAAGCCAACAAGGCAGGTAGAAAAAGGACTGTCAGGAGGAGCAGTGGCTAAGCACAGAGTATCTTGCCCTGCCGCTTTGGCCAGGGTAACCCACACATTGGTTCTGGGCTGACTCACAGGCCAAGCAGAAACAGCAGGCACTGAGCTCAGCAAAACTGACAAGTACCATATTGGCACCTGTATTTTTCTGTTATTCCTTGCCATTTGCACTCCAGTACATCCCAGTATGAGCCAATACCCCTTGATCACAGGGATAGACAGTGCAGTGCAGTCCTCCTTGGTCACCGGTGCTCGATGCTCTCTCTGCTCGGAGGTAGCTCGAGCTACGCTGCCAAGGCCATCAACCTGTGCTGCTGTTATCCTCAGGATCTGGCCCAACAGGGGTGGGATATTCTGCCACAAATCAGGACACACACACCTTGCTGGCACCCACTGTGAGCCAGTATCTGTGGAAACACAGAGGTATCCACACCCCCAAGTGACAAGGTCCCAGGGGCCTTCCCACTGGCTGGTAAGCAAATTCCTGACCCACACTTTAGCTCGAGGCAGATGTGTGGTGGATTGCAACTAATAAAAATGATTTAAAATTGAGAGACTGTTTGATTGAGCTGGTATGATCAAGTTATTCCCACATTTCCCACACTTAAGGGATTTCTCCCCATTGTGAAGCTGCTCATGAACCACCAGGTCTGACCTCTGGCTGGATCTCCGGCCACCTTCCCAGCACAGGGTGGGTCTTTGCTCCTCAGAGCACCCTGGGCTGGGATTGCAGCCCCTCCTCCTATGGGATCTCTGGGCCTTTTCCTTCCTGTTGGATTCCTGTGCCGTGGAGCTGCTTAAAACGGCCTCTTCCACCAGGTTCTGCTGCAGGGATTTGTCCTCCCTGGGCTTCATCCTCAGCTCCTTGTCTGGAGGAGGAAGGACAAGGAGAGGATGGGATTTGCCTCTGTGCCACAGGAAGGGGAAGGAGATCCCCCCAGTCCATCCCTGTCAGGACGGTGTCGGTCAAAAGCCCCGGAGATCCCACAGGAGGAGGGGCTGCAAACCCAGCCCAGGGTGCTTTGAGGAGGAAAGACCCACCCTGTGCCGGGAAGGCGGCCGGAGCTTCAGCTGCATCTCCAACCTGGTGATCCATCAGCAGCTTCACACCAGGGAGAGGCCCTACAAGTGCCTGGAAAGTGGGAAGAGCTTCAGAGGGAGCTCCAGCCTCATCCAGCACCAGCGCCTGCACTCCGGGGAACGGCCCTATAAGTGTGGGCAATGTGGGAAGAGCTTCAGCCAGAGCTCAACACTGGTC
>JACBWW010001842.1:0-11342 GCA_020086605.1 Lanius collurio | reverse complement strand
TCTGCTGTCACAGCAGCCTTTGGCATGCAAAAGACAGGATAACTGGGTGTCGGAAACACAAGAAGAAAAAAAGCTGTTCATAGTACCAGAGGCAGCGCCCTGTTGTGACCACCATGCCCTAACACAATGCACACTTTTTGATTTGGAAACCAGTCCCCAGGCAAGTGGAAAGTGTATATGCAGCTGGCACATGGGAAACATTCAGTGGGACAAGAGCCAAGTCCATCAGTTGGCTCCAAGAGTGGCACAAGTTTCCTGAGGCGCTAGAATTCCTTTTTAAAAGGAAGCGTGGGATGACAAATGGGAGCAAGTTTTGGTACACGCTAGACTTGAAAAGTGATCTGTTGTTGTGGTGCCAAAGTCCACTTTACACCCTCCAAGTCGCCCTAAAAGTGATCTTTCCGTACAACAGTGTGCTAGAAAGTTCTCCTTTTGTCTAGATTCTGCTGGTCGCTGGCCCTCTCCCCCTCCTATCCTTTTTCCCATTGGTCCCTGTTATGTTATGCAACCTTGCCTCTGCCCCCTAGCCCTCAGACTATTGGTTTTGGATGCTCTGCCCGCCTTTGGGAGTTTTCGGGATGAAATGGGCACAGGCTTTCAGTTTGGTTGTTCTTTCTTGCCTCTGTTCCCTTCGGGTTGTTGTCATTAAACGCCTCGGAACTGCATGCAGAGAAGCCCTCTCGCCTCTTTGTCTCCGGTTTGTGCACAGACTGGGTGTGTGAGTGGCTGTTCACGACCACCTGCAAAGGTGAGATTGTGTGCACACGTAGGTGCTGTGACAGTGCTGCCTAAGAGGTCCATGAGGGACCCAGCGGGGACAAACATGGCATCAATCCACCGAAGCCCTCCTCAATAATCTGTGATGCAAATATGGTATTGGCTTTGAGAGCTAGCTCAAGGCAGCTCAATATCCCTGCTAGTGCAGCTGCTTGAGATGCAGGAATAATTTCTGGTCTGCCAAATTATCTGTCTTAATGCTGTGGATAAATGAAGCTGTCATCCCATATTCCCCTTTTGATTTCAGGATAACTAGCCTTTCTCTGGGCAGTGTAAGGATATAGCTGGACGTGATAACAAGACAGGTTTAGCACTGTCAGAAATTAAGCAGACAGATCATTTTCAAAGGAAACATAAGTTGTACACATGTATACTAACAGATTTATTTCTAACACTTGCAGACACAAATATTTGTAATTTGTGACTATCAAATAGCAGGGAAAAAAGGTACTTTTTTAATCTTACATTTTGACTAGTAAGAGTGGCTGTCCACCACTGAGAATACTGTGTGCCAGGCTTATCTGCTTGTATTTTAAAGAGAGTAATATTTTTGTGGTTAAGATTTAAGACTCTAGTCATTCATTTTCTTGCAGTTACTCAGATGATGACATTCATCCTGAATGTCGATGCAAGTCATGTTCTTACTAGTGATAGGACATGCATTGCTCTGATTTTTTGGCCTCCTCAGCACCTCCCCAACATTGCTGTATGCAATACATGACACCCCCTATACATATAACAAACTTCAATGGTCAGTGGTATAAAGAACCCTTTGACACAATCTAAAATTCTTTAGTTTAAGGACAGATTGTCAGAGACTGAAATACTATAATTTATGACTTAAACATTTTCTTGAAGGACTTTTAAAACTGTATTACCAAAGCTGCAGAGAAGACTACCACAGCCTGAATGAGGCCTTACACCGCAAGCTGATGGAGATAACAGCTCAGGCTGGGGACATTCACAAAGCACAAGCTGAACACTTCCAGAGCGGAAAGCACAGCCCCAAGCCTATCAGCTGCCAGGCTCCCACAGATCCTTGCACCAGAAGGTTGGGGGAGAAGAGGCTTTGGGTATCTTGGAAAAGCCTCTGGTCAGAGGTGCAGTGACCACCCATCCTCCACTGTGCAGAGGAGCCCAGCTGAAGGGTCCTCACCGGGGTGGGGAGAAGCTTATCCACAGCAGAAGGGGGTGTCATGGTGTCTTGGTTTGAAAAGACAGATGTCTGTTAAGTAAGACAGGATCCTCCCTTGATATGAAGGATGCAACTCCCTTCTCTCTGAATTATTATATTTTTGAAATTAAGGGGCTTTCAAGCAAAGATATAAAGAATAGGAATAACAGTTCTTTACTAAAATACAGATATATAAACAGGCAAACAAACAACAATAACTATGGTGGTGACAACAAACAGAAGCACAAACCCAGTGCAGCCTCTCTCGGCTGTCAGGCCCTTTCCCCTCTGGTGCAGTTCCAGTCACAGCCGGCAGGGGCGCTGGCGGCTCCCGGTGAGCAGGGCAGGTGCGATGGTTCCCCCGCGGCTGCAGGGGGCGCTCCGGAGCGAGCTCGGGGAGCACGCAGTGACGGCGGCCTGGGATCCGGGAAGGGATGGAAGAAAGGCTTCCCAAACCTCCCTGGGCAGCTGATCCTGGTGTCTGTCCGGGCTCTCCTGGCCAGGCAGGCTGGAGCAGCAGTAGGAGCACAAATTCCAGGTGGCAGGCGAGATGTATTGAGCTGCGGAGCTGTGGTAGGAATCCCCGGAGGTCTCGGCAGGAAGGACGGGCAGGGCTGCAGAGCAGCGAAGGCTGAGGCAGCAGGGTCTGCAGCTCAGCTCCCAGAGGGGCAGGGAAGGACAGGTTTAGGATCCTGGGGTTTCTCCAGCAGAGAGGAAAAACAGCAGGAAGCCTGCAGTGCTGACGAGAGTGGTCTCTCCCCATCTCCACACCAAGTCCTGAGTCCCGGCCACACGCCCAGGTGAGGACAGTAGCCCCAGATGGGCTCCTCCCCTCCGTGGCCCGTTCTTTTGTTTCTCCCAAGTACCCAGCAATTTGTTGTCTCGGTAACATATACGGGAGAAAATTCTTCAAGAGAAAAGGGAAAAAAAAGGAACTCCCAAACCCCAACACGTGGCCCATCACAGGGACCCCCTTCAAAGCGGTCCCCAGATCCTGCACCAGCGCACCAGAAATGATGCAACAGACCCTCAGTGTTGCAAGGGACAGTGTCAGGCTCGCCCCTGCAAGGGGAGACACGTGGGCATTCCCACCTGGCCCAAAGTGTGTATTAACCCACGGGATTCTGCACTCTTTGGTGTGTGGCGGTGTGTGGCAGCGTGGCGTGGTGTGTGGCAGCAGGGAGCGGCGTGGCCAGGGCAGCCACGGGGGACCCTCAGCACCGGCAGACGAGATGGAGGAGAGCAACGAGACATCGTTGGGACCCTTGGATGGGTGATCTGCTTCCACCTAACTCCTGTCACCTCTCCCTGTCCCCCAACCCCCACCCACACTTCCTTTTATCTTTCTTTCTTTCTTTCCTCTTCTCTTTGCCTCTCTACTATTAAATAAAATATATCATTCTTTTGGCAACAATATTTTATCTCGTTTGTTTTTAATCTTGTTTCTTGAAATATTTAGAACCTTTTAAGTTCTTTCTGATTTGTACACAGAGACTTAGCTTTTTTTGCTTTTCTGGATTTAAACTGGATTGTGACACAGATCTAATCTCTTTTGCTCTTTAAGAAGGTAAGACTAACTACAGTTGTCTGGAGTTATCTCTCAAAAGCTTGTTACTGTAGTAATATTTTTAAGCATAACTATTCTGTGTAGCATTATTTTTAACCACTATATTTTTTTAGCTATAATTTCTTGTGTCTTACTGATATATTTATAGTCCTTCTTACAAAGAGTAAGTGAGATTTCAGATCTCACATATTTTACTATATGAATAGATCATTTAAGTGCAGTCTATGACCTTATGTTGCAGAAGGCTCAGGTCCTGTTTTGTACAGTTTTATTTTCTGTGGGCAGTCCAGGCAGCATGGCAACAGTACAAAGAGGTGTGTAATATGATTGCTATCCATACTGGGGAGAAGGACGTTTTTGCTTAAGTATGTGACCTGCCTGTAGTCCGGTGCTGGTTTTTATTCCTTTAGGATTTTGCCAAAAAAAAAAAAAAAAGGCTTTTCCTGTAATCAGAGAGAAATTCAAACTGTGGATGCTTGTACAGTGTTATAAATGCTATCACCTCTTCCACATTATGCTGGTTTTGTCCTTATCCACACAGGCCTATGCTTAGGGTACTAATAAGGTGTTAAGTGGAAGTTAATTACTGTTAAAAAGGTAAAAAGGCAGTTAGATTGCCAAGTTGTTAAGGAGTTTAAAGTTTATTGTTCATGTTAGAAGTTCCACTGTTCATGCTCGGTCCCTGTTATGTATGTTTTTACCCCATTTGTATACCCAAGTGTCCTTTTATTATTTTAAATCACCAAGTCTCCCCAAGCCCACAGAAAAACCCTTTTCAAAAGAGCAAGAGACTGTTTTTTAGCCCCAGTTAAGGGACTTGTCACCCAGCACCATGGCAACCGTGCATATCAATGAGGTCTGCTCCCCGCCACAAGGACTGTTATGTAACACCCCAGAGGACGACGAGCCATTGGACAATTATGAGGTGTCATCATCCCGGACTTTCCAATCGGCAGAAGACAGAGGGGCAGACCTAAGGCGGGCCATGGGCGGAACAAGGCGGATCAGAGGCTGGACTGGGCGGAGACAGGACTTTATAAAAACAGACTGCACCCAGAGAAACCACCCATTTTTGGGAATAGCGCGGAGTGGACCCGTGCTAGTGAACAGGTCAGGTCACTTGTGGCCCAGCCTCGTGCACACGAGGCGCCTAGCACGTAGCCATATCTGCTGTGGGTCGTGGGCTTAGCCAGCCTCAAGTGTCTTTTTATCGCGACTGAACCTTGCGTTTTGTTATTTTAGTAAAAGTTGACTTTTTTTTCTTTAAGAACCTTCTTTTTGCCTTTTTCTTATTTATTTGGAATTGACAGTTTTTATGTCATACAGGGTCACTCCTGTGTTACTGTTATGAACCAGTTAAATACAAGACTGAAGAAAACTAAGGTTCTGTGAATAAAACAGATCGAATCCAGAAAGGTTTGAAATACCCAAAAAATGTGATTAAAACCAAATGTTGGTGCCAAAAGAGATGTCTTTTATTTAATAGTGAAAGAGGCAAAGAGAAAGAAAAAAGGAAGAGAGGAAGAAATAGAAAAAGAGGGGTGTGGGGGGGGTGAGGGGAAAGGGGGAGAGTGACAGGGGTTAGGTAGAAAAAATATCACCCTTCTGAGGGTCTCAATGACACCTCCAGTTGCTTCCCTCCATCTAGTCTTCTTGGTGGTGAGGGTCCCCTGCTGCCTGCCACCAAAAATTATAGAATCCAATGGAATAATATACATTTGGGCCAGGTGGGAATGCCCAGGTGCTTCCCTTGGGGAGGGCAACTTTGAAACTGCCTCTTGCAAAATTGTGGATCTGTTGCATCATTTGCAGCACTCTGGTGCAGGGTCTGGGGACCCCTCTGTGGGGGCCTTTGCTGGGCCATGATACCCCCTCTGCTGTCCTGTGGATGCAGCTTTTCCCAGGGTGAAGGGGCCCCACAGGCTGAGCTGGTCTGCACAGCAGAGGATGGCTGTTAAGTGCCTCGGAGCAGAGGCTTTTTCACCACCCACTCAAACCTCTCTTCCCCTCACCCTTTGGTGTGAGGGTCTGTGCGAGCCTGGTAGCTGATAGCTCCAGGGCTGTGGTCTCCATCCCAAAGGCGCTAAACTTGATCCAGGCCCTTAGTTGGGGTGTAGTGGTCTGTCTGCAGCTTTTATACGGTTTTGCTATAATAGGCAAAAGTTCTTAAAGATGTTTAAGTCAGAAATTACAACATTTCAATCTCCAACAGTTATGGACTTGCAATTAAGTGTGAGAATTTTTCTCTGGGCTACTGAGGCAATGGAAGACTCTCCAGCTGAGTGACTTAACTGCTTTGGAATTAGGATCCTGCAATGGTCTGAGGCAAATAAATTTAGCACCACGTTAGACAAAAGGAGTGTCTGACTTCAACAGCTCTGAGGTGCAGGCAAAATGGGAGCATCAGTAAAAGTTTGTTAAAGAAGTCGTTTCACTGAGACATGAAATGCAGAAAGGACTCCCTTGCTACCTAAACTCCTCCTCAGAGAGGAGTCAAGGTGCATCTCAACCCAATCTTAGGTCCAATTGTTTATGCATAAATGATTACACAGCTGTCATACAACCCTTGTACTGCTTTGGCCAACAGGGTTAAGGATAACAAACCCTCTCTATATAACTATTACAATAATGATTAGTGAATAGTGATTAGACAAAAACTACTTTCATCAGAATTACTTACCATACAGTATAGGTATCTATAACTTCTACTATAAAGCACTATTTTGAAGCACTGTTGAAGCACTGTTAAAGCACTAAAGCTAGCAAAAGTGATTCTTGAGAAGAGATTGATGTTACTCACACATACCAACAATCATGGGCAAATCTCTTTGAAATCTTCACTGTGAGAAAATGGGACTGTGGTCTCACAGCATGAAGTAATTGGCTGTCAGTCATATACATTTTTAGACTATGTATTTCCAGGCTTATTCAGCAAAATATACTCTTTTTTTTTTGCTGAAAAAGGTGTAATCTTTGGTTTCTTCTGCTTGACATTTCTGACTCTGCATATCAGGGCCTTGCATGACCTTGAACTGGATCTGATAGTTGGTGAAGGAGACCTCAGCATTCTTCAGCACTAAAACCAGCAGATCCTCTTTGCTCAATCTTGTCGCTGATAAGAAGATGGTACTTGCTCAATGCATCACTGGACAGCAGGCCCTCCCTGCTCAGTTCATCCTTGATAGCATGAAAATATGACTAAGTTCAAGATGCTGTATGTGGGCTTAGGCAGAGCATCCTGTTACAGGCTGATAGTTAGGAAGCTTTTTAGAAGGTAAAAGTGTCAACTTAACTTTTAAAGTATTAAGATATTCTTATTCCATTTTTAAGGGACTTTAGGCAACATTTTCAACACTATGCCTGCCATACTTCATGAGAACTTTTCTTCTCTTCCTCCTTTGTATTATGCATTGGCTACCCCTGAATGCCAGGCTGTGTGCAGCAGAACCACCTTGCACTAGCTAGCTCACTGTAATCATGATGAACTTTTTCGGGTGTCATCTGGTACCGCTGAATTTCCTGTGCAGGTCTTGTGTGCAGATATACAGAGTGCTGAGCCTGAAACAGTGATCCGTCACACAGAATCCAGCAGGATTCACCCTGCAGTTGCTCCAGTGCAGCAAATGCCATCCCTAAGTGCAATGCAAGGGGAGGCTCCTAAATGTGTGTGATTCCAAGCCCTGTCTTAGGTGCGACAAGCCTATGTCTGCTCCAGGAAAATATTTGGGAAAATATGTAATGATTTTTTTTTCCTTAAGGAACCAGTGAAGGACCTCCTCTTGCTTTTCCTCTTGATTTGATAATCACCATTTGTATTAGCAGTGAATAACACATCATACAGGCTGGCAACTTTTGTTTTGTTCTTGTTTGGGGAATTTAATTTTCTGTTATCCTACCTCCCCTCTTTATCTGGCTGTCTTGGTCCACTCCCACTTTTGAAAAAAAGATGTCCCATCTCATAGTGAGACCTGAGGGGGACAAACTTACCAGATTCCTAAGCAGAAATTAGATGCCAACAAGATCAATGTTACACCTGTGAACTATTTACTGTGAAGAAAAAAAAAGGCCCTAAGAGAGAGGATAGAAAAGGCAGAAGAAAAGCAAGGAAAAGGAGGAAAGGGTTGGAAAGATAGGGAGCGACAGGGTGTTGTTACCATGGCTCTTGCGATGCCTGGCCCGTCGATGTTCGGTCAGCAGGTGGTGTGCAGGCGCTGCGAGCATGGACAAGGGTGTGACTGATGCTCAGTGAACAGCGTGGCTCCTGCGATCGCTGAGCATGGCACACTGAGAAGGCTCAGTTCAGAAAAGAAAATGGAACAGTATCGAGGCTTCCTCATGAAGGAAACAATGACAGTACAAATACTTTTGTCTGCATCATCTAAGAAAATACCTGAATTCTTGTACATTGGGGTGAAAAAAGTTCCTGCAGACCTCATAACATTCAGAAAACATGCATTCATTGAACAAATTCCTATATTTTTTCAACTCTGTTTCTGCTATGCAGGACATTTCTAAAGTTGAGTCGGGGTGAGGAAGTGAATTTTACCTACATAAGAATACTGTGTTTGCAGTAGAAAAATGTATACACAATGTAGACAAAGTTGACATACTAATACCATATTCAAAAATCATCCTCAAATAATCTATGTGCTGTGAGTAACTAACTCCTAGGGGTGTTATGTACCTATATATATATATATATGTAAAAATATAGGTAAATATGTGTGTGTATATAAATATGTGTGTATGTGTACATATGTGTGTATACATAAATATAAGCGTAACTATAAATGTATATATAGGTGTACATATATAGATAAACATGGGTCTTTATTCATTACAGCCCTGCAAGAGAAGAAGATACAGAAGAGAGAGGTAACTCTGCTTGTGACATACTCTGCAGAGGCTGGTCATGGACTGTGGGGCTGTGTGGGGCATTTTCTGGGCTCTCTGTCTCTGGCTGTTGCTGCTCTTGCCCCATACATGTTTCCTTCCTGCTCCTGCTGTTCTGGGTATTCAAATGGTTTTTTTAACATTAGCACGGCCTTTTTGACAACTTCAGTATGGATGTAGTCATTTGCATCCAGGAGTACCAAATCATCATCTGCGATGGTATGTCCTGGGCTCTCTTTCCTTTCTGCTGAGACTGGGATGTATGGTTCTTCTGGCTCTTCGAAGGGTCTCTGGATCATGAGCACAGCCTTCTTAACGACCTCAGTCCTGATGTAGTCAGCTGCATTCAAGAAGACTGGAGCATCAGCTGTGGGATGGTGTGCTCAGATCTCTGCCCCTGCTGCAGTGGGAGTTACTGCTGGTGATATATCCCAACTGTGTTTCATATCCTGCTGTTCCACAATCTTCTGGCTGCATCCCTGGATCTCAGGTGTAGCCTTGTCCAGGACATCTGTCCTGATACATTCTGCTGTGTCCAGCAGATCTGTGCCATCAGCTGTTGGGTGCTTCTTCTCCTTCTGTCCTGTGCTGGAGGTGGCAGGGGAGGCTGAGGCCAGAGCCCTCATTACTCTCCAGGAAAGGCTCAGCCATCTCTGCCAAGCCAGGGTGTTGACAACTGTAGGCTCAGGAAGGCTTTGGGCACGTCCTGCAGATTTTTCTGCCACTCTTGATTCCTCTGTGCTTACTTCCTGGTCCTGCTTCTCCTCTGGGTATTCAAATGGTTTCTGGACCATAAGCATGGCCTTCTTAACAACCTCAGTTCGTATGCAATCATTTGCATCCAGGAATACCGGAGCATCAGCTTTGGGACTGTGCAAGGTGTGTCCTGGTCTCTCTGTTACTTCTGCTGGACCTGTTAGCCTCATCTTCTCACCAGTGCCTCGTTCCAGGTCTCTCGGTTCTTCTGTGTGCTCCTCAGATCCGTGGATCACAATCATACATCTGTTTAGGATCTCATCTGTTGTGTACTGGGCTGTGTCCTGGGCAGCCGGGCCATCAGCTGTGGGGCTGTGCAGCGCATGGGCCAGCCTGACTGTCTCTGTCTGCTTGTTGGGTCTCTTGATTACAATGGCAGCCTTGTTCAGGACCTCTCTGCTGGTATACTGGGCTGTGTCTGGCAGATATAATGCACAGGCTGGGGGATGCTGCTGTTCCTGGTCTCCTGTCCTGTGTATTGCAGTAAAGGCCCTGGGCAGAGCCCTTGAGCCACTCTCGAAGATGGATGTCCATCTCTCTTGGGCCAGCCCATCGATGACTGTGGGGGAAGGAGATCTGAGGGCAGGTCCTGCAGGTGTTGCTGCTTCTGTTGCTTCTTTCATGCTCAGTTCCAGGTCCGGCTCTGTTTCTTCCAGCTGCCAGCCCGGACCTTGTTTCCCAGGGTGGTCCTTGTCCAGGTCCTCAGCCCTGATGGACTGGGCCGGCTCTGGCAGAGCCTGTTTGCGGCCTGCTGGGTGCTGCCTCTTTTGCTCTCCTTTGCCTTGGGCAGAAATTAAGGCCCTCCATAGAGCGTTCAGCGCCTTCCTGCGCCACATCTGGTTGCCTTCAGCCAGGGCATCCAGGAAGGTAGAGAAAGGGATGGTGTAGGTGAGGGCCTGGCCTGCATCTGGGCAAGCTGCTGCCTCCTCCCCCACCTGAGAGGGCTCCTCCTGAGCTGCTGGGGTGACAGTGGCTGTGCTACCTTTTCCTTCAGGGTCTTCTAATGAGGGACATTCCTTGTCCTCAGATCCTTGTTGTGTGGCACTCGCTACTATTCCCTCATCTGTGGTGCAGCTGGGACCCTCCTTAGACCAGTGTGGGAGCTTTTGTTGTCCTGCAAGCCCAAGGAATTGTTCCAATGATGGACAGGAGATGACCCAATGCCATGTGTCCCTTGGCACAGCTCTGTGTCTATTGCATCTTCCCATTCCTCTTCCTCGGACAGCTCAATATCAAGGGCGTCTTCCCACTCCTCTTCCTCAGACAGCTCTGGACCCGTGGTGTCTTCACACTCCTGCTCCTTGGTCCAGGCCACTGGCTCGCTGCTTGGAGCTTGGGCTCCCAGCCGCTCCAGTATCCCCTGATTGTCTATGGTGCCCACAGTGAATCTCCGATGTCCCACCTGTGGCTGCTGTGGTGCGGTGTAGCCAGTCGTCCATGGGAGGCCTGTGGCCCTTTCCCATCCGGTCTCAGGCTGTCCCATTCTGTCACTGGCACTCACCTGCCCAGGTGTGTCATCGAGCCTCCCGGAGTGCCTCAGTGAGGAACCCTGTCCTTGCCTCTGTGGCTCTCTGTGCTCCAGGCCATCCTGCTGCTGCGGCAGGGTGGCTTCCCACGAGCCGTGGGCCCAGAAGCTCCTGTGCGGCTCCTCCAAAGGCCTCCTCTTGAAGGACATGATGACCTCCTTCAAAACAGGCCCGTGCCAGGAAGTGCCATACCGGCACTCAATTCGCACTGACAGCCCTGCTTGGTGCTGCTGTGCCGCTTGCTGCTGGTGTGCTGTGCCTGCATCTGCATCCCTGCTCAGGGAAGCTGATGCAGATACGCGTCATGCCTGTGCTGGCTGTGCTGCCGGCCGCTCTTCCTCCATGCTTGTCTTTGGCGTCCTCTGCCGTAGACCTGTCACAGTTGCCCTGGAGAGCTGCTGCCTCCCGATGAGCTGCTCTCCTAGGATTGGGCACCCCAGCGCTCTCTGCTCCTTAGATACCCTCACTATCAGGGCGGGCCCCGTGTCCCAATGGCCTCTGTGTCCTATGGGCACTGCATCACACAGGGCCACTGTCACACGGGGCCACACCCTAGCTTTGCCATTCTGTTGTCTAATGTGGTCTTAAGAAGGACGATGAAGATTTGAACAATATGTGAACAAGCTGAGATGACAAGAATAGTTTTTTT
>JACBWW010001841.1:0-11344 GCA_020086605.1 Lanius collurio | reverse complement strand
TTTGCAGAGACAACAACAGTTGCTTGCTGACAGTAGCCAGGGTGGAAGATGTAATTCCGAGCAATATGCAGCGCTGTTGAATTAGCCCATTTTACTTTAGCTGGAGGGTCTTGGCGTCTCATTGCTCTCAAAGGTTATGATTTCTCCGCAGTAGAGCTGGTTGTAGAGCTGAATCGAAAGAAGGTAAGAAGTGACAGGTAACTGCCTGTCCCTCACTCTACTGCCTGTCCACAGAGCACAGAACCAACCGCAGGCTCTCCTCTGGCTCCCTCTGCTCCTGGAGAAGAGGCCAAAGAGGAGCAAAATGTCCACATCCCTCCAGCAGTGCCCAGATGTGAAGCTGAACGTTCTGAGCCAGTAAGTGCCAGTTCTGCTTGGTGCTGTCTTTAGAGGAAATCAGGGCAGCAAGTTTCTGGCGGGCCAGCACTTGCTGTTGGTGGCTGCTGATGCTGAGTGCCGGAGTCCTGCCAGGACCCAGCGATTCCCCCCAGCCAGTGCCAGCTGGAACACGGCCTTTGGCCTGTCACGTTTAGGCCCCAGCTTGCTGGGATTCCAGTAGGGGCAAACCTGAATCCTGAAGGCTCCGTCCTCTGTCCCCAGAGGAGGGAGCGGTCCAAAGACACCGCTCTCAGCCTTGCCGGACACGTAGGGACACTGTGGCCTGGAGAGGCGTGTCCCGCTCCACAGGCTGGCCGAGCAGGCACAAAACCTGTTGATCTGAGCCCACAGGTTCTTTGGGGTGCTTTGTCCTCATGAGCTTCTTGGGTGGGCCTACCTGGGAGTATTTCTGAGGCGCACTGGGGACGGGGAGCTGCTGACTGAAGTCGGGGATTTTGGTGCCTTTGTTGCCAGGTTGTTCTTCTGCCTCTTCAGGCAGAGCAGGCAGGAGCAGAGCTGACAGGGGCTCTGAGTGTGCCCGTGGTTTTGCTTTTGGCAAGCTGCAAAGAGATGATTGTGCTGTCCATGGAGCGGTGTGGGGCCACTCTTCTCCCGTGTGGCAAAAGAAACAAACTGCGTTGTTGGGAAGCCTTCTTCTGGGGCAACAACCAGAGGCTGCCATGTTTCTGCTGATACTTTGTGTTGTGAATTCTGTTTTTCCAAGGCCATTTGAAAACTCCATTGGAGCCTAGAGTTGGGGCAAAGCTGCAGGTCCTTGACTGCTGTCTCTTAGTGCTTAAGAACAGGAAGGAGCTCTTGAACTTCTGGATGCTGTATTGGAAGTCAAATGTGCCACTTTGTGCCTGGGGAGCTGTGTGGGAGAAAAGGACGCAGGGGTGCCGGTCCACAGCAGCTGAACAGGAGCCAGCGTGTGCCCAGGTGGCCAGGAAGGCCAAGGGCATGCTGGCCTGTGTCAGCAGTAGTGGGGCAGCAGGAGCAGGGCAGTGACCGTCTCCCTGTGCTGGGCACCGGTGGGGCCGCAGCTCGAGTGCCGTGTCCAGGTCTGGGCCCCTGGGAAGCACCAAGACCTTGAGGGGCTGGAGCGTGTCCAGAGAAGGGCGAGGGAGCTGGGGAAGGGTGTGGAGCCCGAGTCTCATGAGGAGCTGCTGAGGCAGCTTTAGCCTGGAGAAAGGGAGGCTCCTGAGGGACCATCAAGCAGACTTGCATAAATCTCTACATGACAGTGCTCACCACAAGGGCATCTGGAGGTGCCTAAAGCCATCCCTCAAGGAAAGGAGAGACATGTTCCCCCGAGTGATCCCGAGCAGGCAGAGATGTTTCCCCCTCCCAACATGGTTGTTTTTTCCCCTCAGAGGTGTTTTCTTCCTCCAGCCTCTTCTGCCCTCAAGCCCCCTGTTTATCCTTTAAAGCTTGGCCTGTCCTAAGGGTGTGCAACGATCCCATCCTCTGGATGGGGTTTGGTGACTCTGGTCATACATGCATTTCATGACACACGGTTTCCCTCACTGGCATCCCAAAGGGTGTGTAAGTTAATTTGTTAATGGGGCCTTCTGAGAGCCTCTGTTACTGCTGGGCAGAATTCTCAGCTGACAAAAGAGGGAGGAGAATAAACACCTTGCTCCTCCTCCATGTACTGAGGTGGCCGTAGAGGCCCTCTGACCTCCATCTGAGGGTCTTTGTGCGCATCCTTATCTCCTGAATAATCCAGGGTTTGTACCAAGAGTGTAAATGTCAGAAAGGCAGGCACGGCAGTGCAGGCCTGAAGAGAACATGAACTCCACAAGTGTCTCTCACAAGGACTCAGCTCACACAGGAAGCCACCTGCAGAGCCAGGGTGGGGCTGTGGGACAGGGCTGGGTGTCAGGGACTTCTGAAAGACAAACAGGACACGACAGAAGAGGAGGGAGGTCCTCGGCAGAGCCTTGAGAAATGCCACACATTCCCTGTCAGCTGCCTAAGAATCTGCTGGAGCTTCACTCCCAGATGGACCCTGATTGTACTGCCAGTGTCACTTGGGAATCTGTGCCTCCCCATGGGCAGAGAAGGACCCAGGAGAGCAGCAGCACATTGCTTTGGGAATGTGTGAGCCCATCAGTCTCTGAGTGGTGCCTCAAAAATGTTTTATGGGAAGTTGAAGCCCGCCTTCTCTTGCTTTCTGTGCAGGTCCTCCTAGAGAAAGAGCACGAGCAGGTTGCTCTCTCAGAGATGCTGTGCCAGACTCAGGGAGAGCTGTTGCCAGCCCAAGAGCAGCTGGAGCAGCTCAGGCAGCAGGTGGAAGAGCCCCGAGAGAATGGCCAGGTAAGCCTGAGTAGCCAGGTGACAGAGTGAAGGGCGGCAAGAGGGGCATAAAACGGAGCTCTTGGGGCTGAGGAGGCCAGGAGTGCCACAGGCACTGAAAGCACAGAGCCTTGTAATCAGCCGAGAGCAGCGCCGGGATGGGAGGGCTCCAACGGGAGCAGAGCTGGGTAGGGAAGCAGAAAGAAGTGGCTGAATGAGGAAAGAGGCCAAAAGAGGAAAAAGCTGGGCCTGATGGCAGCTCCCAGTCACTTGCTCTGCATTTGTGTGTACAGAACATCAAGGCAGAGCCACAAGCAGAGCTGCCTGAAGCCCAGAGTGACATCAAGGCAGTGAAGAGGAGGAACAAGGAAGACATGAATAGCCCTCAAGAGGAGAAGGATCTCCCTCAGCACAGGAGTGATGTACAAGACCAGGTTAGCGTAAGAGTGGGGGGCACTCCACTCATGGAATATCCTCCCTCTTGTGTTTTGGAGATCTCCGACAGACAGCGGCAGGCAGAGCTGCAGGAAATGGAGGCTAGGATCAAGGCACAGGACATGAGAATGGAGGAAAAAATTCAACAAGCCCGAGAGAGACTGAATCGCTTCCTTCAGGAGCAAGAGGCTCTAGAAAAGCGAGTGAGTGAAACAGCGATAGCTGCTGCAGGCACCAAACTGGTGCTTTGTGCCCTTCTTGCCTTTCCTCTGCAGAGCAGCAGGCAGGTGGGGTGATGTCTCTGAGTGCCAGCCTGCTGTGCTCTCCAGCACAGCTGCTCTGAAGGTCACGTCCTGGGCTGCTGAATCTCAGCTGCTGCCCTGGATGTGGCCGACAGCATCTTCCTAAGGGCTTGCATTTGAAATGCGATCTGGTGGCAATTTCTGCCAGCCACTTTGCTGACACAATCTCACTTCTTCTCCCAGATCTACACAAGCTTTGTCATGCAGCACGGTGCTGCAGCAGCGTTGTTTCAGGATGTCTTCAGTCTCCAAGCTGAGGAGAGGAGCCCGATCAGCTCTTTTAGGTCCAGCGTGGACTCAGATGCTCAGAAACAGGAGACTGAGGAGAAGTACCTGGAGCTGCTGAGTATGTCTTGTGTATTTCTTGTGTGAGGGACAGGGTATTGTGTGCATGTGTCAGCAGAGCTGTACCAAGTGTTCCTCTGCAGTTTGGTGTCACAGGGACTTCTAGGACTCCACACAGGAACTGCTGGGCTTCAAGGCAGCAAGAGAGTGCTCTGGGTGTTCCTGCTGCCTCTGAGCACAGCTCAGACTGGCTTGGAGACTTTTTTATTTGTTTTTGGAAGCTTTTTGAGTTTGGTTTTTCTTTTTGTGGAGTTGTTTTTTCTTTTCTTCCGTCGCAGGGGAGCTCTCCTGCCACAGGTGTCTTACTGGTGTCATCAAGTGTTACAAATACCACTTCTCCATCGACAGTTGGTTTTTATGAGAATGCAACATTTTTGTCAGTGAGAACTCCTTTGAAAGAACATCAAGTGACAGCACAAATAGAGAGCGAGAGGTGTTTTCTGCGTGCCCCCAAAGGAAAAGCAGATACTTTTGTAA
The DNA here is from genome assembly GCA_020086605.1 of Lanius collurio. Lineage (NCBI taxonomy): Eukaryota > Metazoa > Chordata > Aves > Passeriformes > Laniidae > Lanius > Lanius collurio. The sequence goes on along the minus strand of JACBWW010001841.1, from coordinate 7,109 downwards.
CAATCCCTACTCAATAGCCTAGTTTGATGCTTATAAGGATGTGTCCCTGAGACACATCGATGTGGTGTGGTCAGGTAAAACTGCACTGCAGGCATTGCTCAGGAGTGAGCCTCCAGCCCATCCACTGTCTGCTCCTCAGATCCATGGCACTTTTTCATTCCTTGATCCCTGAATCACTGCCATGACTGTTAGAGTGCTACCCACTGGCCCAACCCTGCACACAGCTCACTCTCTAGGAAATGGCATCAAGCTCTTTGTGATTCTGCAGCTCAACCCATTTAATCTGCTTCCTGCCCATAACAGCTGCCAGTGCTGTGCTCTCAGATAAGACCTGGTGGGGCTGAGAACAGAGCCCAGTTGACTCTGTGTCTACCATCCCCTGTTGGGACAAAAAGGGCACTGATGCTCACCTGGGTGTGTCTGATCTCAAAGCCAAGCTTGTTGTGTCCTGAATGGGGGCAAGAGCTTGTAACGGGGCTTGGTCTGGCTGTGGCTTCTTCCCAGTGCTTGTCAGGGCTCATCCTTGGGCTTTCCCAGCCTTGCTGAGGTAGCTGCCCCCGACGGCCGGTGCGACTGCAGAGGCTGGAGCCTTCCTTAGCTGGGAGAGTCCCGCTGCCGCCGGGCCGCTGCAGCGCGGAGCTGCCGGCAGGCAGCAGCCCCTTGTCTGGGCTGGCTTCTGCATCGCACGGCCTGCACTCACGAGAGGGTCAGCATCCCCTCTGGGCAGCTGTCCGTGCCACGCCAGCACCTGAGGAGCACTGCTGTCCTTGCTGCCCATGCCCGCTGTGCCCGCTTGGGAAGATGGGGACGTGTGGAGGTGAGAGGGCGAGTCCAATGCGAGCGGCTGCTCCGCGCTGTCAGGGTGAAGACAAGCAGTGTGTTTCTTCCCATGGGGCACGGGCAAGGGCATCTTGGAGCTCAGCTGGCTCATAAAGGGTGAAGGTCCTGATGCTGAAAGCCCTGCTGGTATTGCTCAGAGCATGAGCTGCTCTGGTTTCAAAAGAGAAAGGCATTCTTTTGGAAAACTGCTGAAAGGTGGAGAAGATGCCCTCTGCCTCTGGAAATGCATCTCCCTGTGCTTTGTTTCCTCTCAAGAGATCTCTTCAAAGGACCGTAGAAAATCCATCTCTGTGCCAGCCATGTGTGCTGCAGAGCTGCCTGTCTTGTTGCTGTTGTGGTTCTTGTCGCTGTTGTTGTTCTTACCCAGATAAGCACAAAAGGCTCAGAGTCCCAGACAGTGGGGCAGCCATTGGTATCACCTGGAAGGTGGCATCTCTGCTTTAAAGTCAGCATCTTGCATTTTGTTTTCCTCAGGGAAAATGATCAGCATGGAAAATCCAGTGATGAAATACATTGAACTGGAAAAGATTGGCAGCGGGTGAGTCCAACCACGGTTACTTCTACAAAACCATGGGCCGGGTGTTCTGCTGGTGGAATATCTATCAAGTGTGAAGTCAGGCAAGCTGGAAACATGTTCAGACACTGGGCTTACATTGGCCCATCTCTCCGTGCTGCTCAGAATTTGTAAGTGTGCTCAGAAGGCATTGTCAAAGACATCTCCATGCTGCCACGGTCTTGGCTGCAGCAAGGAACAGGAGCTGGAAGATCTCTTGTCTCTCAAGTGGGGGACAGCTGTGTGTTAATTTCCTAGCATTTTTGTAGGTCTCAAAATCATGCGGCCACACTAATGAAAGGAGAAGAATCTTGCTCTCCTGAAAGAGCAACCTACCCCCTGGTAGCTGTCAGAGAACAGTTCTCAGGAGCAGTTCTTTCCAAGAGTTTGCTGAAGGACATACTTGCTGGTCAGAATTAGATCCACACAGTTTAGAAACTGAAAGCCAAGATGAAAGAAGAAGCTCCCTCTTTGAGCTGAGGCACTAAACCCCAAAGCTTCAGGAACAGGCCCAGTGCCCTTGCCCTTGAGAGAAAAATGCATCCTGTGCCCTCTGGCAGAGCCCTCATGCATGCTGCAGGTTTTAGGCACTTGCAGCAGAGATCTCCTGTCTGGGCTGCCTTTCAGTCCAAGATCTAAAGGGCTTCTCCTTTCTTTGCTGCTGGTTTGTTTCTAGGGGTTTCGGAGCGGTTTTCAGAGCACTCGACGCTGCCACAGGAGGAGAGGTAAATGTCCACAGCCCCTGCAGACTCTGCAGCTCTCGAGGGCTTTCCCCTCTGGTGTGAGCTGTGGCTGGAGCTTTGGCTCACCGGTAGAGCTGTGCTGCAAAGGCACAAGAAGCACAGACCGGTGCCAGCCGCCCCAATCCGTTTGGGACAGTCTTTGTCCTTCTCAGCTGCCAGAAGGAAGGCAAGGAGAGCAGCGGCTCCTTTTGGAGAAGGAGGCGCTCTCTCGCTCTCAATGCCTAAAACAAAGCGGGTGCCTCAGAGCATCTCAGTGCTCTTTGGGGCTGCAGCTTCAGAGTCCTGAATTCTCATTTCTGGCTGCCAGCAAATACATCTGAATCTTACTGGCAGTTAGTTCCTCAGCCACCTGCAGTGCTGCACTTGGCAACTGCACGTAGGGAGGGATCTGCAAGGCGTCCCTAAAAGCCCTAAGCCCTGCTTATAGCCCAGGATGTATCCACAGAGTAGCAAGGCTTGGAATGCTTCTTTGGATCCCAGGCAGAGCAGCAGAGAGTGTGGGCAGAGCTCTGTGGGTGATACTTGTGGCACCAGTGTTACCAAGTTGGCAAGGCAAAACGTCAGTGGCCACGTGTCCTGTAACTGCCCCCGAGCGAGAGGACAAATGGGCTGTTGGAACGTCAGTTCCTAATTCCTCCAGTGTCCAATCACAGGGCACTCACTTTGGCACAGCTTGGCTGTGTCATTCCAAAATCACTTGCTCCATGTGTGTGCTGGTCCCGTGTCACCAACTTTTCAAGGTACTGATTTTCATTGTCACTTTAGGTTGCCATAAAGAAAATTAATCTCCAAGGACTGAGGAGGAAGGAACTGACTTTCAATGAAGTCACGGTCATGAAGATGAATAGGAATCCCAACCTGGTCAATTATTTAGACAGGTCAGTGGTGATGGTTTTCTCCCATCAATGTTTGTTTACCTACTGCAAGCATGACAGGTTAAAAAACCCTCTTTGGTCACTGGCTGAACAAAAAGGTGGTAATTAATGGTCAATTATTATTTCTCTGCTCATCTCCAGTGCATGGGAAGAGAGTGCCTTTTGTTTGCACTAGCCTTCCCTGGCACACATAGTTTGAAAATTCTTTAAAAGCCTGGAGCAGTGCTATCTTCCTAAGTCAGTACCCTCTAAGATCACTGCCACCACATTGTTTTGGAGCTTGATTTTTCTCAAGAGTCATAAATGCTGATGAACCATCCTAGAGAGGATTTCTCTTGGATTGTTGCCCCTCTTTTCCGTTGCTGTGCGTGCCTGCAAGACTAGGTGCTTTTTTTCCATGAACACCACGTGTGACAGGTTTTCTGCCTGGGCTGTTACTAAACTGCCTTTTTCGCTCACTGGCCATCTAAGACATCTCCTTTTTCACAGCTGTGCCTTTCTCCTTGACACCTCACAGACTGCACTCACTGCACAGCCTAGAGGGAATGTCTATTCCTTTTAGTCTGTCCTTGTTTCAAAGAGACCTGGAAACAAGGATCAATTGTTGTCTTTTCCAAGGAGTAGCGTAGCCATGCCCATTCATCTCCACGGCCTCGTTTCCTTCTTCCAGCTACCTTGTGCATGATGAATTCTGGCTGGTGATGGAGTACATGGATGGAGGCACTCTGACTGATGTCATCAGCGAGACTCAGCTGTCTGAAGACCAGATGGCATCCGTCACTCGGGAGGTCAGGGATCCCACCTGTGCTTCTGAGGGCTTGGGCAGCATTGTCTGGGAAACAGGGGCTGAGAAGCGGAGCCATTCCATGTGCCAAACTTTGCTTCTGTGTTGCTGCTACACTGTGGGGAAGCAGGTGAACTGTGTGGCAGTGTGCCTGCACTCACTGCACTCTGTTCTTGTACTCTTATCTCCTGCTGTTGTATTCTCGCTCTGTCTCTTGTATTTGTATTTGCTGTTCTCCATCTTGCCTGTCTGAATGCTTGCCTGGAGCCTGTCTGCATGGCACTCCTTGCTGTGAAAGCAAAGGTGCTGGTGGCAGGATTTGAAACTAATGGCAAAAGAGACTCATTTCTCAGAGTCCTCAGCTGAAAAGGGTAATAGTGCACCCAAAATGGCATTTGCCTCTAAAAAGTGAGTAATGTGACACTCTCCTGTTTTCTCTTAGTGCTTGCAGGGGCTGGATTTTCTTCACTCAAACCATGTGATCCACCGAGATGTCAAAAGCTGCAACATCCTTCTCAGAAGGGACGGCTCTGTCAAGTTGGGTGGGTATACGCTTGGTCAGGTGCAGTGTTCTCAGGATGTGGAGTTTGTGGGGTTTTGAGTCACTGCCACTTCCCCCAAAGTGGTGCTGGTGGCAGTGCAGGGACCCCTGCAGCGAGCTGAAGTTGCAACGTGCACAGAGGTCTGGCGAGGAAAAAGCAGTCCAGAGTGGCACTGGTTTGGGTCTGTGTGTATCCCTTCCAGAGGGGTAGAGCGACAATCCAAAGCTTCTGGGGAATAAAAGCCACTGCTGGGGCCAGGGTAAAAGATGTGGGGATTTTTGGAAGTGGCCAATTCCGTATTTCCTTGGCTAAAGCCCTGAGGAAATACAGGAGGGACAGATTTCCAGGAGATTCAGCGGCGTGTTCTAAGACTTACAGTGGGGAGTTCTTTGCTTGGTTTCCTAAGTGCAGAATTTTTTTTTTTCTCCACAGCTGATTTTGGCCTCTCTGCTCAGCTCAGCCCTGAGCAGAACCAACGGACCTCAGCGCTAGGGACTATTTGGTGGACGGCGCCTGAGATTGTGATAGGTGAACCCTATGGCACCAAAGTGGACATTTGGTCTCTTGGAATGGTGGTAATTGAAATGGCAGAGCAAAACAATCCTCACTGGAAGAGAAGTTCTAGCTCGGTAAGGAGCAAATACTCACTGATCCCTCTGTCTTTTCCATTTCTGTCTGCCACTGGACCAAATCCCATTTCCATCTGCTGGCACTACTTCCACCAAGGTCCCCTTCTAAAAGTGGCCCTGCAGCACGTCAGCATCTGCTGTAGTTTTGGTTGCATCACTGGGAGAACTCAGGCCTTACCACAAGCAAACACTCTCCATTCTCAGGCAACACTTTCCTTTGGGTTTTAAGTTGTTCCAGCTCACCTGTCCCTGTAGATGGCCCTAAGAACACAGAACACGCTTCTCACAGGTGGTGTTACATTTCCAGAAATTGAAACAAAGAAATGCAAACCCAACAAAGTTTCTAAGAAAATGGTTTGGAGAGATGAATGCAGCCCCGTTCTTCTCACTGGGAAACTTGCCTGCAACCTGGGCATGACAGTGTAAAGGCCACATAGTCTCTTCTGCTTCTTGGGCAGTGCTGCTGAAACACTTAGAGACCCTATTTCTGTCACAGCCCGAGCCACGTTCTCCACGAGACCAGGCTGGAGCCTGGTGACATGGAGAGCCTGCCAAAACCTCCCATTTTTTACCTGGCACTTTCTGGGATGGGGACATCATCAATGCATTGACTTGAGTATCCAGAGGAGCAGAGGTTTACCATAGGGATTGCACTTCCCCTTCTTCTGATTCGACCATGAAAAACTTTTCTTTTGCCACATCAGAGAAGCTGGAACTTGCAGACTGCTGAGAGACAGAGCTGCAGGTGGCTCCTGTGTGCCCAAAGAGGCATTTTCATCCCAATACATTTCTGCATGCATCTTAACGTGTCTGTGTTCAAGATGAGATTCCAGATGTTCGTTTCCTGACCTGAGGAAAATCTGATGGATTTCCTTTCATTTCTTCCAATTACCATTGTTTTCAAGAACAGCACAAAAAGCTTGATGAGTTTTGTTTCATGGAAGCTGTGCTTAGGAGACCAACAAGCACTGCAGAAATCCTTTTCATGTAATCATCTTTAGACATAGGATAGGGAGTTAGTGTAGCAAGGTCCTCCTTCCAAACTGCCTGTCAAGCTGGTGTGAATCTTCAGAGAAGCAAAACGTGCTTTTGCTGATGTAGCTCCCCCTAACTAGGTCAGCCAATGAAATCAGCTGCCAAGGCAAGAGCTGCTGAATGTTGGAAAAGCTGTGGCTGCATCAGGGTTTGGGGGTTTTTTCTGCTATAGGAAAGTCATCTCTGCCTCTCTGCCAGGGCAGAAATGGCCACTGCAGAGTGGAGCTTGAACAGTGGGCTCTGGGAGAGCATTTACAGAGGTGAAAGAAGCAGGTGGAGCCTCGTGTTTCCTTTTTCTCCAGGCTGCATTCCTGATAACCAGCGGAGGGAGGCCACAGCTGCAGCGGCCCGAGCTATTCTCGGTTTTGCTGCGCCACTTCCTGACCTGCTGCCTGTACACAAACGAGGAGCGGCGCTGGTCTGCCAGGGAGCTCCTGCAGGTAAAATGCAAAGGGGCTGCAGGCCAAACAGTGTCTGACGATGGGCTCCTCCTCCCCTGAAGTCCAAGGGGCTGTCAGATGAGTCCTCCTGACCTCCACTCTTGGTGTTTTTCAAATGAAAATGGTGAGGAATCCTGGGCTGGGCTGGCAGTGAGCTGTAAAGGTCATCTGCTCCAAGCACCCTGCAATGAGCAGGGACAACTTGAAAGAGATCACGTTGCTCAGAGCCCCTTCCCACCTGACCTGGAATCTTTCCAGGGATGGGGCACCTACCAGCTCTCGGAGCACCCTGTGCCACAGTTGCAACACGCTCCTTAGACCTACTCTGAGTAAATCCCCTTTTAGTTTCACAATATTACCCCTGCCTTTGAAACACTGCTCTTGGAAAGTCAGGGTTCATTATTCTTCATTGTTTTTGTTTTCCTTTGAGCAGCATCCATTTGCCACATCAGCCAAGCCTGCCTCCAGCCTGGTGCCGCTCATTGATTCAGTGAAGAAGCGGAAAGAGAAGAAAACATTTTGACAATGGCGTCAGGCATCAGGAGTGTTTTCTCCACAACCAGCTTAGTGTAGGATTGTAGAGTAGGGTTGAAGAGTAGAATTGCAGAGTAGGATTTTAGTGTAGGATGGCAAGTAAATAAAGTTTAGAGTAGGGTTGAAGAGTAGAA
>JACBWW010001840.1:0-11345 GCA_020086605.1 Lanius collurio | reverse complement strand
TTTGCAGAGACAACAACAGTTGCTTGCTGACAGTAGCCAGGGTGGAATATCTAATTCCGAGCAATATGCAGCTCTGTTGAATTAGCCCATTTTACTTTAGCTGGAGGGTCTTGGCGTCTCATTGCTCTCAAAGGTTATGATTTCTCCTCAGTAGAGCTGGTTGTAGAGCTGAATCGAAAGAAGGTAAGAAGTGACAGGTAACTGCCTGTCCCTCACGCTACTGCCTGTCCACAGAGCACAGAACCAACCGCAGGCTCTCCTCTGGCTCCCTCTGCTCCTGGAGAAGAGGCCAAAGAGGAGCAAAATGTCCACATCCCTCCAGCAGTGCCCAGATGTGAAGCTGAACGTTCTGAGCCAGTAAGTGCCAGTTCTGCTTGGTGCTGTCTTTAGAGGAAATCAGGGCAGCAAGTTTCTGGCGGGCCAGCACTTGCTGTTGGTGGCTGCTGATGCTGAGTGCCGGAGTCCTGCCAGGAGCCAGCGATTCCCCCCAGCCAGTGCCAGCTGGAACACGGCCTTTGGCCTGTCACGTTTAGGCCCCAGCTTGCTGGGATTCCAGTAGGGGCAAACCTGAATCCTGAAGGCTCCGTCCTCTGTCCCCAGAGGAGGGAGCGGTCCAAAGACACCGCTCTCAGCCTTGCCGGACACGTAGGGACACTGAGGCCTGGAGAGACGTGTCCCGCTCCACAGGCTGGCCGAGCAGGCACAAAACCTGTTGATCTGAGCCCACAGGTTCTTTGGGGTGCTTTGTCCTCATGAGCTTCTTGGGTGGGCCTACCTGGGAGTATTTCTGAGGCGCACTGGGGACGGGGAGCTGCTGACTGAAGTCGGGGATTTTGGTGCCTTTGTTGCCAGGTTGTTCTTCTGCCTCTTCAGGCAGAGCAGGCAGGAGCAGAGCTGACAGGGGCTCTGAGTGTGCCCGTGGTTTTGCTTTTGGCAAGCTGCAAAGAGATGATTGTGCTGTCCATGGAGCGGTGTGGGGCCACTCTTCTCCCGTGTGGCAAAAGAAACAAACTGCGTTGTTGGGAAGCCTTCTTCTGGGGCAACAACCAGAGGCTGCCATGTTTCTGCTGATACTTTGTGTTGTGAATTCTGTTTTTCCAAGGCCATTTGAAAACTCCATTGGAGCCTAGAGTTGGGGCAAAGCTGCAGGTCCTTGACTGCTGTCTCTTAGTGCTTAAGAACAGGAAGGAGCTCTTGAACTTCTGGATGCTGTATTGGAAGTCAAATGTGCCACTTTGTGCCTGGGGAGCTGTGTGGGAGAAAAGGACGCAGGGGTGCCGGTCCACAGCAGCTGAACAGGAGCCAGCGTGTGCCCAGGTGGCCAGGAAGGCCAAGGGCATGCTGGCCTGTGTCAGCAGTAGTGGGGCAGCAGGAGCAGGGCAGTGACCGTCTCCCTGTGCTGGGCACCGGTGGGGCCGCAGCTCGAGTGCCGTGTCCAGGTCTGGGCCCCTGGGAAGCACCAAGACCTTGAGGGGCTGGAGCGTGTCCAGAGAAGGGCGAGGGAGCTGGGGAAGGGTGTGGAGCCCGAGTCTCATGAGGAGCTGCTGAGGCAGCTTTAGCCTGGAGAAAGGGAGGCTCCTGAGGGACCATCAAGCAGACTTGCATAAATCTCTACATGACAGTGCTCACCACAAGGGCATCTGGAGGTGCCTAAAGCCATCCCTCAAGGAAAGGAGAGACATGTTCCCCCGAGTGATCCCGAGCAGGCAGAGATGTTTCCCCCTCCCAACATGGTTGTTTTTTCCCCTCAGAGGTGTTTTCTTCCTCCAGCCTCTTCTGCCCTCAAGCCCCCTGTTTATCCTTTAAAGCTTGGCCTGTCCTAAGGGTGTGCAACGATCCCATCCTCTGGATGGGGTTTGGTGACTCTGGTCATACATGCATTTCATGACACACGGTTTCCCTCACTGGCATCCCAAAGGGTGTGTAAGTTAATTTGTTAATGGGGCCTTCTGAGAGCCTCTGTTACTGCTGGGCAGAATTCTCAGCTGACAAAAGAGGGAGGAGAATAAACACCTTGCTCCTCCTCCATGTACTGAGGTGGCCGTAGAGGCCCTCTGACCTCCATCTGAGGGTCTTTGTGCGCATCCTTATCTCCTGAATAATCCAGGGTTTGTACCAAGAGTGTAAATGTCAGAAAGGCAGGAACGGCAGTGCAGGCCTGAAGAGAACATGAACTCCACAAGTGTCTCTCACAAGGACTCAGCTCACACAGGAAGCCACCTGCAGAGCCAGGGTGGGGCTGTGGGACAGGGCTGGGTGTCAGGGACTTCTGAAAGACAAACAGGACACGACAGAAGAGGAGGGAGGTCCTCGGCAGAGCCTTGAGAAATGCCACACATTCCCTGTCAGCTGCCTAAGAATCTGCTGGAGCTTCACTCCCAGATGGACCCTGATTGTACTGCCAGTGTCACTTGGGAATCTGTGCCTCCCCATGGGCAGAGAAGGACCCAGGAGAGCAGCAGCACATTGCTTTGGGAATGTGTGAGCCCATCAGTCTCTGAGTGGTGCCTCAAAAATGTTTTATGGGAAGTTGAAGCCCGCCTTCTCTTGCTTTCTGTGCAGGTCCTCCTAGAGAAAGAGCACGAGCAGGTTGCTCTCTCAGAGATGCTGTGCCAGACTCAGGGAGAGCTGTTGCCAGCCCAAGAGCAGCTGGAGCAGCTCAGGCAGCAGGTGGAAGAGCCCCGAGAGAATGGCCAGGTAAGCCTGAGTAGCCAGGTGACAGAGTGAAGGGCGGCAAGAGGGGCATAAAACGGAGCTCTTGGGGCTGAGGAGGCCAGGAGTGCCACAGGCACTGAAAGCACAGAGCCTTGTAATCAGCCGAGAGCAGCGCCGGGATGGGAGGGCTCCAATGGGAGCAGAGCTGGGTAGGGAAGCAGAAAGAAGTGGCTGAATGAGGAAAGAGGCCAAAAGAGGGAAAAGCTGGGCCTGATGGCAGCTCCCAGTCACTTGCTCTGCATTTGTGTGTACAGAACATCAAGGCAGAGCCACAAGCAGAGCTGCCTGAAGCCCAGAGTGACATCAAGGCAGTGAAGAGGAGGAACAAGGAAGACATGAATAGCCCTCAAGAGGAGAAGGATCTCCATCAGCACAGGAGTGACGTACAAGACCAGGTTAGCGTAAGAGTGGGGGGCACTCCACTCATGGAATATCCTCCCTCTTGTGTTTTGGAGATCTCCAACAGACAGTGGCAGGCAGAGCTGCAGGAAATGGAGGCTAGGATCAAGGCACTGGACATGAGAATGGAGGAAAAAATTCAACAAGCCCGAGAGAGACTGAATCGCTTCCTTCAGGAGCAAGAGGCTCTAGAAAAGCGAGTGAGTGAAACAGCGATAGCTGCTGCAGGCACCAAACTGGTGCTTTGTGCCCTTCTTGCCTTTCCTCTGCAGAGCAGCAGGCAGGTGGGGTGATGTCTCTGAGTGCCAGCCTGCTGTGCTCTCCAGCACAGCTGCTCTGAAGGTCACGTCCTGGGCTGCTGAATCTCAGCTGCTGCCCTGGATGTGGCCGACAGCATCTTCCTAAGGGCTTGCATTTGAAATGCGATCTGGTGGCAATTTCTGCCAGCCACTTTGCTGACACAATCTCACTTCTTCTCCCAGATCTACACAAGCTTTGTCATGCAGCACGGTGCTGCAGCAGCGTTGTTTCAGGATGTCTTCAGTCTCCAAGCTGAGGAGAGGAGCCCGATCAGCTCTTTTAGGTCCAGCGTGGACTCAGATGCTCAGAAACAGGAGACTGAGGAGAAGTACCTGGAGCTGCTGAGTACGTCTTGTGTATTTCTTGTGTGAGGGACAGGGTATTGTGTGCATGTGTCAGCAGAGCTGTACCAAGTGTTCCTCTGCAGTTTGGTGTCACAGGGACTTCTAGGACTCCACACAGGAACTGCTGGGCTTCAAGGCAGCAAGAGAGTGCTCTGGGTGTTCCTGCTGCCTCTGAGCACAGCTCAGACTGGCTTGGAGACTTTTTTATTTGTTTTTGGAAGCTTTTTGAGTTTGGTTTTTCTTTTTGTGGAGTTGTTTTTTCTTTTCTTCCGTCGCAGGGGAGCTCTCCTGCCACAGGTGTCTTACTGGTGTCATCAAGTGTTACAAATACCACTTCTCCATCGACAGTTGGTTTTTATGAGAATGCAACATTTTTGTCAGTGAGAACTCCTTTGAAAGAACATCAAGTGACAGCACAAATAGAGAGCGAGAGGTGTTTTCTGCGTGCCCCCAAAGGAAAAGCAGATACTTTTGTAACAATCCCTACTCAATAGCCTAGTTTGATGCTTCTAAGGATGTGTCCCTGAGACACATCGATGTGGTGTGGTCAGGTAAAACTGCACTGCAGGCATTGCTCAGGAGTGAGCCTCCAGCCCATCCACTGTCTGCTCCTCAGATCCATGGCACTTTTTCATTCCTTGATCCCTGAATCACTGCCGTGACTGTTCGAATGCTACCCACTGGCCCAACCCTGCACACAGCTCACTCTCTAGGAAATCGCATGAAGCTCTTTGTGATTCTGCAGCTCAACCCATTTAATCTGCTTCCTGCCCATAACAGCTGCCAGTGCTGTGCTCTCAGATAAGACCTGGTGGGGCTGAGAACAGAGCCCAGTTGACTCTGTGTCTACCATCCCCTGTTGGGACAAAAAGGGCACTGATGCTCACCTGGGTGTGTCTGATCTCAAAGCCAAGCTTGTTGTGTCCTGAATGGGGGCAAGAGCTTGTAACGGGGCTTGGTCTGGCTGTGGCTTCTTCCCAGTGCTTGTCAGGGCTCATCCTTGGGCTTTCCCAGCCTTGCTGAGGTAGCTGCCCCCGACGGCCGGTGCGACTGCAGAGGCTGGAGCCTTCCTTAGCTGGGAGAGTCCCGCTGCCGCCGGGCCGCTGCAGCGCGGAGCTGCCGGCAGGCAGCAGCCCCTCGTCTGGGCTGGCTTCTGCATCGCACGGCCTGCACTCACGAGAGGGTCAGCATCCCCTCTGGGCAGCTGTCCGTGCCACGCCAGCACCTGAGGAGCACTGCTGTCCTTGCTGCCCATGCCCGCTGTGCCCGCTTGGGAAGATGGGGACGTGTGGAGGTGAGAGGGCGAGTCCAATGCGAGCGGCTGCTCCGCGCTGTCAGGGTGAAGACAAGCAGTGTGTTTCTTCCCGTGGGGCACGGGCAAGGGCATCTTGGAGCTCAGCTGGCTCATAAAGGGTGAAGGTCCTGATGCTGAAAGCCCTGCTGGTATTGCTCAGAGCATGAGCTGCTCTGGTTTCAAAAGAGAAAGGCATTCTTTTGGAAAACTGCTGAAAGGTGGAGAAGATGCCCTCTGCCTCTGGAAATGCATCTCCCTGTGCTTTGTTTCCTCTCAAGAGATCTCTTCAAAGGACCGTAGAAAATCCATCTCTGTGCCAGCCATGTGTGCTGCAGAGCTGCCTGTCTTGTTGCTGTTGTGGTTCTTGTCGCTGTTGTTGTTCTTACCCAGATAAGCACAAAAGGCTCAGAGTCCCAGACAGTGGGGCAGCCATTGGTATCTCCTGGAAGGTGGCATCTCTGCTTTAAAGTCAGCATCTTGCATTTTGTTTTCCTCAGGGAAAATGATCAGCATGGAAAATCCAGCGATGAAATACATTGAACTGGAAAAGATCGGCAGCGGGTGAGTCCAACCACGGTTACTTCTACAAAACCATGGGCCGGGTGTTCTGCTGGTGGAATATCTATCAAGTGTGAAGTCAGGCAAGCTGGAAACATGTTCAGACACTGGGCTTACATTGGCCCATCTCTCCGTGCTGCTCAGAATTTGTAAGTGTGCTCAGAAGGCATTGTCAAAGACATCTCCATGCTGCCACGGTCTTGGCTGCAGCAAGGAACAGGAGCTGGAAGATCTCTTGTCTCTCAAGTGGGGGACAGCTGTGTGTTAATTTCCTAGCATTTTTGTAGGTCTCAAAATCATGCGGCCACACTAATGAAAGGAGAAGAATCTTGCTCTCCTGAAAGAGCAACCTACCCCCTGGTAGCTGTCAGAGAACAGTTCTCAGGAGCAGTTCTTTCCAAGAGTTTGCTGAAGGACATACTCGCTGGTCAGAATTAGATCCACACAGTTTAGAAACTGAAAGCCAAGATGAAAGAAGAAGCTCCCTCTTTGAGCTGAGGCACTAAACCCCAAAGCTTCAGGAACAGGCCCAGTGCCCTTGCCCTTGAGAGAAAAATGCATCCTGTGCCCTCTGGCAGAGCCCTCATGCATGCTGCAGGTTTTAGGCACTTGCAGCAGAGATGTCCTGTCTGGGCTGCCTTTCAGTCCAAGATCTAAAGGGCTTCTCCTTTCTTTGCTGCTGGTTTGTTTCTAGGGGTTTCGGAGCAGTTTTCAGAGCACTCGACGCTGCCACAGGAGGAGAGGTAAATGTCCACAGCCCCTGCAGACTCTGCAGCTCTCGAGGGCTTTCCCCTCTGGTGTGAGCTGTGGCTGGAGCTTTGGCTCACCGGTAGAGCTGTGCTGCAAAGGCACAAGAAGCACAGACCGGTGCCAGCCGCCCCAATCCGTTTGGGACAGTCTTTGTCCTTCTCAGCTGCCAGAAGGAAGGCAAGGAGAGCAGCGGCTCCTTTTGGAGAAGGAGGCGCTCTCTCGCTCTCAATGCCTAAAACAAAGCGGGTGCCTCAGAGCATCTCAGTGCTCTTTGGGGCTGCAGCTTCAGAGTCCTGAATTCTCATTTCTGGCTGCCAGCAAATACATCTGAATCTTACTGGCAGTTAGTTCCTCAGCCACCTGCAGTGCTGCACTTGGCAACTGCACGTAGGGAGGGATCTGCAAGGCGTCCCTAAAAGCCCTAAGCCCTGCTTATAGCCCAGGATGTATCCACAGAGTAGCAAGGCTTGGAATGCTTCTTTGGATCCCAGGCAGAGCAGCAGAGAGTGTGGGCAGAGCTCTGTGGGTGATACTTGTGGCACCAGTGTTACCAAGTTGGCAAGGCAAAACGTCAGTGGCCACGTGTCCTGTAACTGCCCCCGAGCGAGAGGACAAATGGGCTGTTGGAACGTCAGTTCCTAATTCCTCCAGTGTCCAATCACAGGGCACTCACTTTGGCACAGCTTGGCTGTGTCATTCCAAAATCACTTGCTCCATGTGTGTGCTGGTCCCGTGTCACCAACTTTTCAAGGTACTGATTTTCATTGTCACTTTAGGTTGCCATAAAGAAAATTAATCTCCAAGGACTGAGGAGGAAGGAACTGACTTTCAATGAAGTCACGGTCATGAAGATGAATAGGAATCCCAACCTGGTCAATTATTTAGACAGGTCAGTGGTGATGGTTTTCTCCCATCAATGTTTGTTTACCTACTGCAAGCATGACAGGTTAAAAAACCCTCTTTGGTCACTGGCTGAACAAAAAGGTGGTAATTAATGGTCAATTATTATTTCTCTGCTCATCTCCAGTGCATGGGAAGAGAGTGCCTTTTGTTTGCACTAGCCTTCCCTGGCACACATAGTTTGAAAATTCTTTAAAAGCCTGGAGCAGTGCTATCTTCCTAAGTCAGTACCCTCTAAGATCACTGCCACCACATTGTTTTGGGGCTTGATTTTTCTCAAGAGTCATAAATGCTGATGAACCATCCTAGAGAGGATTTCTCTTGGATTGTTGCCCCTCTTTTCCGTTGCTGTGCGTGCCTGCAAGACTAGGTGCTTTTTTTCCATGAACACCACGTGTGACAGGTTTTCTGCCTGGGCTGTTACTAAACTGCCTTTTTCGCTCACTGGCCATCTAAGACATCTCCTTTTTCACAGCTGTGCCTTTCTCCTCGAGACCTCACAGACTGCACTCACTGCACAGCCTAGAGGGAATGTCTATTCCTTTTAGTCTGTCCTTGTTTCAAAGAGACCTGGAAACAAGGATCAATTGTTGTCTTTTCCAAGGAGTAGTGTAGCCATGCCCATTCATCTCCACGGCCTCGTTTCCTTCTTCCAGCTACCTTGTGCATGATGAATTCTGGCTGGTGATGGAGTACATGGATGGAGGCACTCTGACCGATGTCATCAGCGAGACTCAGCTGTCTGAAGACCAGATGGCATCCGTCACTCGGGAGGTCAGGGATCCCACCTGTGCTTCTGAGGGCTTGGGCAGCATTGTCTGGGAAACAGGGGCTGAGAACCGGAGCCATTCCATGTGCCAAACTTTGCTTCTGTGTTGCTGCTACGCTGTGGGGAAGCAGGTGAACTGTGTGGCAGTGTGCCTGCACTCACTGCACTCTGTTCTTGTACTCTTATCTCCTGCTGTTGTACTCTCGCTCTGTCTCTTGTATTTGTATTTGCTGTTCTCCATCTTGCCTGTCTGAATGCTTGCCTGGAGCCTGTCTGCATGGCACTCCTTGCTGTGAAAGCAAAGGTGCTGGTGGCAGGATTTGAAACTAATGGCAAAAGAGACTCATTTCTCAGAGTCCTCAGCTGAAAAGGGTAATAGTGCACCCAAAATGGCATTTGCCTCTAAAAAGTGAGTAATGTGACACTCTCCTGTTTTCTCTTAGTGCTTGCAGGGGCTGGATTTTCTTCACTCAAACCATGTGATCCACCGAGATGTCAAAAGCTGCAACATCCTTCTCAGCAGGGACGGCTCTGTCAAGTTGGGTGGGTATACGCTTGGTCAGGTGCAGTGTTCTCAGGATGTGGAGTTTGTGGGGTTTTGAGTCACTGCCACTTCCCCCAAAGTGGTGCTGGTGGCAGTGCAGGGACCCCTGCAGCGAGCTGAAGTTGCAACGTGCACAGAGGTCTGGCGAGGAAAAAGCAGTCCAGAGTGGCACTGGTTTGGGTCTGTGTGTATCCCTTCCAGAGGGGTAGAGCGACAATCCAAAGCTTCTGGGGAATAAAAGCCACTGCTGGGGCCAGGGTAAAAGATGTGGGGATTTTTGGAAGTGGCCAATTCCGTATTTCCTTGGCTAAAGCCCTGAGGAAATACAGGAGGGACAGATTTCCAGGAGATTCAGCGGCGTGTTCTAAGACTTACAGTGGGGAGTTCTTTGCTTGGTTTCCTAAGTGCAGAATTTTTTTTTTTTCTCCACAGCTGATTTTGGCCTCTCTGCTCAGCTCAGCCCTGAGCAGAACCAACGGACCTCAGCGCTAGGGACTATTTGGTGGATGGCGCCTGAGGTTGTGATAGGTGAACCCTATGGCACCAAAGTGGACATTTGGTCTCTTGGAATGGTGGTAATTGAAATGGCAGAGCAAAACAATCCTCACTGGAAGAGAAGTTCTAGCTCGGTAAGGAGCAAATACTCACTGATCCCTCTGTCTTTTCCATTTCTGTCTGCCACTGGACCAAATCCCATTTCCATCTGCTGGCACTACTTCCACCAAGGTCCCCTTCTAAAAGTGGCCCTGCAGCACGTCAGCATCTGCTGTAGTTTTGGTTGCATCACTGGGAGAACTCAGGCCTTACCACAAGCAAACACTCTCCATTCTCAGGCAACACTTTCCTTTGGGTTTTAAGTTGTTCCAGCTCACCTGTCCCTGTAGATGGCCCTAAGAACACAGAACACGCTTCTCACAGGTGGTGTTACATTTCCAGAAATTGAAACAAAGAAATGCAAACCCAACAAAGTTTCTAAGAAAATGGTTTGGAGAGATGAATGCAGCCCCGTTCTTCTCACTGGGAAACTTGCCTGCAACCTGGGCATGACAGTGTAAAGGCCACATAGTCTCTTCTGCTTCTTGGGCAGTGTTGCTGAAACACTTAGAGACCCTATTTCTGTCACAGCCCGAGCCACGTTCTCCACGAGACCAGGCTGGAGCCTGGTGACATGGAGAGCCTGCCAAAACCTCCCATTTTTTACCTGGCACTTTCTGGGATGGGTACATCATCAATGCATTGACTTGAGTATCCAGAGGAGCAGAGGTTTACCATAGGGATTGCACTTCCCCTTCTTCTGATTCCACCATGAAAAACTTTTCTTTTGCCACATCAGAGAAGCTGGAACTTGCAGACTGCTGAGAGACAGAGCTGCAGGTGGCTCCTGTGTGCCCAAAGAGGCATTTTCATCCCAATACATTTCTGCATGCATCTTAACGTGTCTGTGTTCAAGATGAGATTCCAGATGTTCGTTTCCTGACCTGAGGAAAATCTGATGGATTTCCTTTCATTTCTTCCAATTACCATTGTTTTCAAGAACAGCACAAAAAGCTTGATGAGTTTTGTTTCATGGAAGCTGTGCTTAGGAGACCAACAAGCACTGCAGAAATCCTTTTCATGTAATCATCTTTAGACATAGGATAGGGAGTTAGTGTAGCAAAGTCCTCCTTCCAAACTGCCTGTCAAGCTGGTGTGAATCTTCAGAGAAGCAAAAGGTGCTTTTGCTGATGTAGCTCCCCCTAACTAGGTCAGCCAATGAAATCAGCTGCCAAGGCAAGAGCTGCTGAATGTTGGAAAAGCTGTGGCTGCATCAGGGTTTGGGGTTTTTTACTGCTATAGGAAAGTCATCTCTGCCTCTCTGCCAGGGCAGAAATGGCCACTGCAGAGGGGAGCTTGAACAGTGGGCTCTGGGAGAGCGTTTACAGATGTGAAAGAAGCAGGTGGAGCCTCGTGTTTCCTTTTTCTCCAGGCTGCATTCCTGATAACCAGCGGAGGGAGGCCACAGCTGCAGCGGCCCGAGCTATTCTCGGTTTTGCTGCGCCACTTCCTGACCTGCTGCCTGTACACAAACGAGGAGCGGCGCTGGTCTGCCAGGGAGCTCCTGCAGGTAAAATGCAAAGGGGCTGCAGGCCAAACAGTGTCTGACGATGGGCTCCTCCTCCCCTGAAGTCCAAGGGGCTGTCAGATGAGTCCTCCTGACCTCCACTCTTGGTGTTTTTCAAATGAAAATGGTGAGGAATCCTGGGCTGGGCTGGCAGTGAGCTGTAAAGGTCATCTGCTCCAAGCACCCTGCAATGAGCAGGGACAACTTGAAAGAGATCACGTTGCTCAGAGCCCCTTCCCACCTGACCTGGAATCTTTCCAGGGATGGGGCACCTGCCAGCTCTCGGAGCACCCTGTGCCACAGTTGCAACACGCTCCTTAGACCTACTCTGAGTAAATCCCCTTTTAGTTTCACAATATTACCCCTGCCTTTGAAACACTGCTCTTGGAAAGTCAGGGTTCATTACTCTTCATTGTTTTTGTTTTCCTTTGAGCAGCATCCATTTGCCACATCAGCCAAGCCTGCCTCCAGCCTGGTGCCGCTCATTGATTCAGTGAAGAAGCGGAAAGAGAAGAAAACATTTTGACAATGGCGTCAGGCATCAGGAGTGTTTTCTCCACAACCAGCTTAGTGTAGGATTGTAGAGTAGGGTTGAAGAGTAGAATTGCAGAGTAGGATTTTAGTGTAGGATGGCAAGTAAATAAAGTTTAGAGTAGGGTTGAAGAGTAGAA
>JACBWW010001839.1:0-11346 GCA_020086605.1 Lanius collurio | reverse complement strand
CTTTCTTTCCTTCTTTTTTTTTTCTTTATTTTTCCTTTCTTTCCTTCCTCTTTTTCATTATTTTTCCTTTCTTTCCTTTTTTTTCTCTTTCTTGCAAAACGTGGACTATGCGGAAGGTGTTTGGGCGCTGGAAGCGGCTGCCCAGTGCTCTGGAGGAGTCCCCATGCCCTGGCGGTGGCACTCCGTGCTCTGGGCTGGGGACAGGGCGGGGATCAGTCACAGCCTGGCCTCGGTGATCCCAGAGGAATCTTTCCCAACCCAAACCGTTCTGGGATGCTGTGGCCGGCGGGGCGGTCCTCCAGCCGCATGGGGGCGCACGAACGCCGAGGGCAGAGCTCTGTGGTCGGGGCGGGGCGCTCTGGCGGCGCCTCTCGCTGGTGCTGGTGGTCACGTGACCCGGCGGTGAGGCAGCGATGGCGGCGGCGAGCGGTGAGCGGGGCTGGGGAGGGCGAATTCGCTGTGGGAGCCGCTGTGGGACACTGAGGCTGCCCCGGGCCGGCCCCGGCCCCGCGGCTCGGGGGTGCTCCTTGGAAAGGCTCCGGAGCAGGTGGTGGCCGGAGCTGCGTCGTGTTCGCCGCGGAGCAGGCACTGCCCTCGCTCACTGTCGCTGCTCTCCCCAGGTGTCGGGCCGGTGCCCGAGCGCTGCGAGCCAAAATCCCGGCAGGGTCGACTCAGTCCTTCATCTTTCCGAGTTTCTGGGCCCTCGGGCACAGAACGGCGCTGTTCTGGATGAGGGAAGGGTAAAGAAGACGAGGCGCTTGGAAGCTGTGTGACCCTGGGCGGGGTACCCTGCGGGGACCCCCAGAGAGGAGAAGAAGAAGAGAATAGCGATGATGAGGGAAAGGAAGGACTGAGAGGCAGAGCTGGACTGGTGAACACCAGCGGAGATTTGTCCCAGGCGTTGCCAGGGGAGGCCCCGGGCAGGCTCAGGCTGTGGCAGGGGTGGCAGCTCCAGCACAAAGAGCAAACGATGCAGGACAACGAGTTCCAGAGCTGCAGTTCAGCTGTTGCCTCCTCTGTGCCTTGTTGCAGTGCCTGCAGGGCTGCCTGCAGAGAGCCAGACCAGCCTGTCTGGTGGCACCTCTGTCCCCCAGGGCCAGGCAGCGTCCTCAGGAGCCCACCCACATGCAGACCCTGGCTCGCTGCTCCCTCACTGTGCTCCCGAGTGTGTTTTCCCAAACTAAATAAAACATCTCTGCTTTCCTTACCTCCACCTTGTCTCATTGCAGTGCCCAGATGGATTTACGGTGTCCAGCATTTTTTGAACATTGAGGATTCTCCCAGAGCTGTGTTGCTGCGTTTTAATTGCATTTGTTTGTAAAATGAGGGGTTTGGGTTTGTTTTGCTGTCATCCCTCCAACAGCTGCAGACTGGGAAACACCCAGAGGACATTCCTGTGTCCTTCCCCACCCCAAGTGTGTGGCTGCTCCTCAGGCAGAGCTGCTGCCTGCAGAGAGCAGTGGGGATGCAGGGTTTGGTGTCTGTGGGTGCTCACTGCCTGCAGGGTGGGTGCTGGCCTAGACACAGACAGTTCTTTCAGTAATTGAATAAATAAAAATTACCTCATGTAATGGTCACATGCCAAGGGCCTTTCTCATTCCTGGCTGCTGAGTTTGATGTGTCTTCACTAATTTCCACTTTTGAAAGCTGTTCAATCTATTTAGCAAATGGATCCTTCATCTTCTAACCCCTGGTAGGATTCTTTTCCTGTTCACTGTCTGCCCTTCAGCCTTCATGCCTTTATGCATTTTCTTGGGTGAAAACTGATGATTTCCCACTATCCCCATGGCCAGTGAGATCTGGCTGGAATAGGGAAAGGTGAGGTAGGACAAGGGGATGCAGAAGTGCTCAGCAAAGAGATGAACATGGCCATCAGTTCAAGGATATCTTGCTGCAGGCACTGTGCCCTTCAGCTTTCTCATCTTTAAATCTCCTTTTGTTTCTGCCTCTGATGTCTTGTCCTCGATTGCTGTCCTGCATTTCATCACTGTAGCTCCTCACAGTCACCTTCCCTTCTTGCTCCACCCTTTGAGTTCTGGCTCTTACCTCCCCTCCTGGGAGCTGGGTCTGGGGAGTGTTTCAATAACCTGAACTGGCTAAAAAGGCAGAAATTGGGATGGCAGGGAAAGAGCCACAGAACTGCTGGAGATAAGTTTGTAGCCACCTCCTGCTGTGGCCCATGGCTTGTTGCAGTGTCACACCATGACAGCAGGACAGTGACTCAGGATGTCTCTGCCTCCTTGTTCCTGGAGTGAAAGGAAGAGGAATGAATGAGACTTGGAGGAATTAGACTGAATTATTTTACTTTTAAAGTGAGGATTTATCTCCATAAAGATTTTACGGCGTTTTTGGCAGGGAACATGCCTGGCTGGATCCTGTGGGTACCTGCTTTTCAGGAGAGTTTGAAGCCAGTTTGCAGACACAGCTGGCAGAGAACCAGCATTTTGTGTCCAACACCTGAGCTTCTCTGAGCCCTGAGTTAACTGTTCTGTAGCTGTGCCAGTTACTGCCCCACTGGTGAAGTAGTGGCTCTCTTGTGCTGATTTTTAAATTGCGTAGGAAAACTGTTTAAAAAGGTCACTGCAAGTGTTTAAGATGTTATTCCCTGTTCAGGGCTCACTGTTGCCCTCCTGCCCTTCTCTCATCTTCTCCCAGTCTTTATCTCCAAGCCAGATCCCTGTGTCAGGTCCTTCTGGGAGCCCCAGCTCACCTGCAGTCCCAGCTCAGGCCCCTTCTGCATTGCCCTTTTGTGCCCCCTGCTCTTATGCAGCCACAGCCAAACCCTTTTTTCTCTTTGATTTCACTGTTCCACTGGCCCCATCTCTTTTCCAGCATCCTCACTGGTACCATCTCATTACCAGCTGCTCTCCCCATTCCTTGTCCAGTCACAGCTTTCTGCCTTTCTCTCAAAACCTGCCAACAGCTCCCTTTTTCTCCTCTGCTGGGTCAGAGCCCTGTCCCAGAGCTGCCTGGTGTCTGCACCCTTCCACCCACCTGCCCTCCTGATTCCACCAGGCATCTTCCTGCACCCACTCTTTCCTCCCTCAGGTCCAACCTCTCTTCCCATTACATTTGAACCAGCTGGAATCCTTGATCTCAGTTCTTTATTGTTGTGCCAGAATTGACTGTGAGTTTAAATAGTTTAGGTTTTATCCCTGGTGCTTGATCTCTTTAATTCCTGGAGTGGACCCTGCATTTCCCTGATCCCTCAGTAACCTTTCTCTGTGCCTATTCCAGGGCTGGCCCAGAGAACCAACCCCTCTCAGAGCACAGCAGGGCTTGAGTGGCTCATGTTTGTACTTCCCTGTGCTGGAACCTGCCTGTGTGATGCAGCTCAACAAAGACAATTGCTGACACAATTACTTTCTTTTTAATCTCCCCCCTGGCCCTTACTAGGTCCCAGTTCTGCAGCCCAGGCTCCCCAGCAAACACAGACCCCAGGATCCCTCAGCCTTGCTCTGCACTGACCATCCGTGCCCTGGAAGGAGCCAGAGTGACGACTGAAGATGCCTCTCTTCTCCAGGAAGAAGAAACCCAGCGATGATGCTCGGAAGCGCCTTGAGTACCAGATGTGCCTGGTGAGCACTGCCAGGGTCCTTTCTGTGCTGTCTGTCCACAGCAGCCACAGGTTTACAGTTGGCTTCTGACAGAAATCTGTGTTTGAGTCATTTCTCCTCTGCTGTGGGAGCTGGGGAGCAGTGCTGGCACAGGGGAAGGGATGGGGAGAGGCTGAGGGGGCAGGGGGGGCTCAGCCTGGAGAAAAGCAGGCTCAGGGGGGATCTTCTGGCTCTGCACAACTCCCTGACAGGAGGGTGCAGCCTTAAAGCCCACCCAGTGCCACCCTCTGCCAAGGGCAGGGACACCTTCCACTATCCCAGGCTGCACCAAGCCCCGTCATCTTCCAGGGATGGGGAGTCTACGACCTCTCTGGGCAAGATGCAGCAAGAGGTGCTGTATTTTTACATGGTCTGATTCTCTGGGTGTGTTTCTTCCCTCCCCAGGCAAAAGAAGCTGGTGCTGATGACACCCTTGACATATCCAAATGTGAGCTCTCGGAGGTATGTCCTCTACAACTTCCAGTCTTCACTCACTGCTCTGATTCTCTGTCTGCTTCTTGGTGCCAACTGGCATATTTAGTCTTGTGCCTGTGAGCCTTGAAGCAGAAATTGTTGCTGGTCCACCTCTTCCTCTGTCTCCTGAGCTCTGGCTTTTAGCTGGGGCCTTCTGCTCTATTTTTTTGGTAGGAGTTTGCCTGTCCTGCCTGATGCTTCAACACCATTTTTGTCCTGTGAATCTTTTAGTTTGACAAGGTGAGGAGGACAGGGTGGTCTCATACCCTCCACCAGTACCTTGTCTGACCCTAGTTTGGGCTTAATTTTGCTGGTCCTGAGGGAATTGGTTTGCCAAAGGCTGAGTATTTCTAATCCTAGAGCTACACAGTCTGCCACCCATGGTTATTTTTCTGTGTAAGTGAAAATCCCAATCCTGCTTCCAAGCTGCTGATTAAGGATGGAAATCTCACTCCCAGCTTGGCTTCTTTTATGGCAGCCAACTAAATGAGACACAATCTGTCTGCTGGTGTGTGGGCAGGCAGTGACAGAGTGCCAGGCACCCAGCACAGCTTTTCCTGCTTGCCAGCCAGGCCAGCCTCAGGCAGAAACCCATTTCTATTTCACTTTGAATTTTTATTTCTTGTCTCATGCTTCTGAAATGTCGATCCTGAATACAGGATGCCCTTGCCAAGCAGGCTCTTGTGGAGGAGATTCAGGACCATCCATAAAACTCTGTATTGCTGTTTGATTTTAGCCACTGTTGTTTCAATAAATGAAGTGAGACATCAGTTTGGTTTTAAAATTAACCATGGACAGGAGTTTGGCTGCTGCTGGGAGGGTCACAGTGCCCAGCTGTGCCTGGCAGGGGCTGAACTGGCATCTCCTTTTTGTGCCTGCCCCTCTCCTGGCACATCAGGGACACTCTGTCCTGCAGGGTGCTCACCTTTCTCTCTCAGCACACTGCAGTGTGGCTGTGAGGTTGCCAAACCACAGAATGCATTTCTGTGATGACTAAACTGAACCTTTGCCTGAACTCATCTGCACAATGAATATGAAATCACACAAGGCTTGAACTCCTGCCTAAGCCTCAGCCTGTTCTGTGACACTGTTGTGTCATGGAGAGCCACTGGAAGCTGTTTAAGTGGAAACTCCCTGGGAAATACTGGGCCAAAATAAAGGGGCAGTAATTTTGACATCACTTTTATTTTCAGTCAAGTTGTTCACACTTTACAGGTGGACAGTGGAGAACTGCTTATAAGGGAAATCTGACATGACTATTTTTTAATTGTTTTTAGGTTCCTTATGGGGCCTTTGCAACTTGCAAGGTCTTGCAAAAAAAGGTAATGTTGCAATCAGAAATTATTAAATAATTCTATTACTGTGCTTGAGTATTATTGTTGTGTTTGAAATGATTGTGTGTGGTGGTTTTATGTGTGATACTACACAGAGAGCAGTTTGAGTCAGATTAATCCTGTCTGTGTTCTTTAAAGTTAACTTCTGCCAGGAAAGATGAGGTGGTTGTTCCTGTCTTAGCCTATCCAAGGGCATTTCTCATGTGAGGAACTGGGCTCTGGTTTAGATCTCATGTAAAATGTCTGACCTCTCTGACAATCCATTTCCTACTGTAATACTTGTATTTTATATTATACTGAATAAGGTATTGAGCTCTTATACAGCCTCCCCAGTTCAACCTCAACAGAAGGGCTTGTTCTGGTGTCTCTTGTATTTATGTGCCAATGAGATTTTTCCTCCCCAGGTGCTGATTATTCATACAAATAATCTGACATCTTTAGTTCCAAAGTCCTGCAGCCTCCTGAGTCTCATAACTGTGAAGGTAATTATGATTCTTAACAGTTCAACTGCAGCCTATTTTGTTTGTTACTGATGCTTGAGTTTCCAAAAGACCTCCAAGAATTAAGTACCCACGTCCCCTGAAAAACTTGAGCTGCTTTTCAGAGCCCCATTGGAAAGTAATTTTCACTGTGAGATAATTCATGGCTTTCATTGCCAGCCTTGTTTGCTTTTCCAGGTTCTAGACCTGCATGACAACCAGCTGGCATCACTTCCTGCTGATATTGGTCAGCTGACAGCTCTCCAGGTAAAAGATGTGCAGCTGCATCCCAGGTGTCTGTACAGGGCATGTTTGGGGTCTGCAGGGATATGGGGTTACTGCTGCTTGGTTTATAATCAATCACATCTTCCCTGATGCTGCCATTTTGTCACATCTATCACATCAACCTGACTTGCTGTTGAACTGTCTGGTTGGAGAAAGAGCAGGAAAAGAGGAGGAAAGGAGCAGGAGAGTAGCAGGAAAAGCCAGGCTTGGTTATGTTCTCCAAGCTTGGTGCAGCCCAAATGGCTCCTGTGGCCAAGCAAGCAGAGTCTGTTGATTTCCCAAAACATTCAGCTTTTGCCATTGTCCCTGGTGTGGTTATGTTGGGAACCCAGAGCAGTGTCTAAGGGCACACTCAGGGTCTCTCTGCTCAGGAGGCAGCTTTAGGTTCATCCTGTGGGAGCTGGAGTTGGGGAGTGCTGCCCCGGACACTCCAGTTCCCAGTTCCTGCATCTGGATTCAGCACCAGATACTGGTAGTGAGCAGGGTTTCTCACTGCCCCTGGTAGCCTGGCATACCCTTCATCCAGGGCTAGTGGAAAATATTTTTTTAACCCAGAAAGTATTGCTTACACCAATTTTCAAGTTGTCCTTCTGGGCCTGAAAGTCCCAGCAGCACGGATGTGTAGAACACATGAGACTTGGATGAATATCTTGAATATCTTTTCTGTTAATACCTTAGGTCCTAAACCTTGAAAGGAATCTTTTAAAAAGCCTTCCACAATCTATAGGAGACCTCACCCAGCTCCAGGTCCTCAATGTGAAAGGTATGGAATGGGATTGCTCTGGGCAAAGCACATTTATTGTCTGGGTTGTGTTGAGCTGCATTAGCAATTATTCCTTTCAACCAAGGCAAGCACCACATGGTTTACACTCTGAAAGCTGAGGAAGAACACAAGGAAGGTTTGAATTCAAGTAGTTGGCAAGGCAGGAGAAATTATCTAAACAGAAAACATGTCAGCCTCAAGCCCTCCAGTAAAGTAAGCAGAGCACTCAGCCAGAGAAACCAAATCACAGCTGGGTCCCCAACACCCACAGCTGGTGCTGTGAGCCTGTGCATCCCCACCAGGTTGGCACAGCCCAAGCACAAAGGTCACACCTCTTTTCCAGTCTCCTGGGCATTTTCCAGCTATGCAGTGCCGTAAATCTGAGAGAAAAAGGAGATTTAGTTACGTGGAGCTGTTGGTGAAATGGGGAAGGGAATGGAGGGTGAGGAACTTGGAAGGGCAGCTGGGCTCTCAGCCCTGGGTGTGCAGTCCCACTCAGTCCCCTTCCTCCCATCCCTGGGACTTTATAGCAGAGGGGAGAAGAGTCCATGGTACAAATGCTCACCTCATGGAGAGCACAGACCCAGCCTGCAGCAGTGACCTCGGCTGTGAAGGAGATTTAGATCCCAAATTGCCCTTTGCAGTGGGCAGTGACATCCCCTGAGTCCCTGTGGGACCTGGGACAGCCCTGTCCCTGTGGAAATGAGCCGTACACGTGGTTGTGGATTGGTGTTGGAGCAGATGAGCTTGCTGGCTCCTGTCTTGGGGAGGTTCCATGGTTTTGAGTGGCTTTTCTGTCTCTGTAGGGAACAAGCTGAGGGAGCTGCCCGGGAGCGTGAGCGGCTTGCGGAGCCTGCGGGCTCTGGATGTCAGTGGGAATGTGCTGCAGGAGCTGCCACGGGGGCTGGCCCACGTCCACACCCTGCAGGTAGCCAGCCCTGCCTCCATCCCCTCCCAGCCTGCTTCCCTCAGCTGGGCATAAATCCAGCCCAGGAGGGGGATGTTTAGGGTCTGGGCAGGATGCACTGCAGGGGATTGTAACAGGGCTGTTCACACTGCCCAAAATAACTTTTGTGTACCTGCTCTAGTCTCTTCTGATCATTTTTACCATTTAATCTGATCACTTTGCCATTTAATTCTGATAATTTTGTAATTTAATCATGACAAAAGCGATCCCCAGGGAGTGAACCCCTGGATTTTACCTGCCAGGGCTGTCTCTGAGAGCACAAACTGTGCCTCTGTCACTCTGGCAGATCTCCAACTCAGCTTCCATGGGTTTATGGCTCCCTGAAGTGCAGATTCAGGATGGGAAAAGCATCAAGATTTTTATGGATATGTTGCCTTCTGTCTGCCAAACCTGTCAGTACTAAATGGTGCAAGTGTGAGGCAACAGGGCTGCCTCAGACACCAGCAGGAAAGTGTGAATAAATGCTCTCTCCTATCTCACACACAACATTGGGCTTCCCTTCTCTTGTGGGCAGCCTGAGTTGAGGGATCTGTGCAGCTTTGCCCCCTGTGCTTGATAAAGTGGTTCTTTTCTAGGCCTTCCTGCTATGTCCTTCCTTACAAAAGGCAACATTAGGTCCTTTAGATGGCCACAGGAGGACAAAAACACTGGCTCTTCCCCTCATTCTTTATGGGACTCCTCTCCATCCCCTCTTCCATGCTGAAGGGCTCCAGCCCCCTGACATGGAGTAGGAAATGTCTGTAGCTGAGAAGTGCTGGGACCTCTGGTACCTAAACACGAAGTGCCAATGTCTGCATGAGGGGAATGTGCCAGTGAGTGGCCAGCTCAGAAGCTCCCAAATAAGGGACAGTGGAGTCACCTCTGAAGGGTGCCAGACACCCAGCAGGGATTCCATCCAGCCTCGTATTTATGTCAGCATTTAGGGTAACATTAAGGAAAATTTTGGGGAGCTGCAAGGAGAACTGCAGCCAGGCTCTGTCTGGGCCATCAGAATAACCTGGAGCTCTGTGTGTTCTCTTCTGCAGACTCTGACCCTGGATGCCTCTTCCATGACCTACCCATCCCCTGAGATCTGCAGTGCGGGTACAGAGGCCATCCAGCAGTTCCTCTGCAAGGGTAAGGCAGGAGCACCTGTGGTGTGCTCAGGGATGGCATTTCTGAAGGACAAACATTGTGTGGGTTCTGCTTGGGGTGGCTGCTGATGCCCTGCACTCCTGGTTACCTGTCTTTGTTGGCAAACAGCACAACACGAGTCCTTCCCTGAGCCCTGCCACGCTGAAATGTAGAATGGTTTGTTAAAAATCAGAGTGGCTGGGTCAGGCTGTCTCAGTGACCATAGGAAGTCCGTGCATCTCCTGTGGTTATCTGGATTTTCTCCTGTGGGAGGAGTAGGCATTGTCCAGATGTCACTGCCTTGGGACAAGGAGAGAGACTCAGGAGTCACTTGAGGTCCTTTCTGCCCTCATTTTCTGTGAGGAAGGACCTGGGCCCTGCAAAGTGTTATGAGAATGCTGAAACCAGATGGAAAACTCAAATGACAAAGGAAATTTACTGAGAGTTTGTAGACACTGTGTTTAGTGCAGACAGGGAGCTTTGGTGGAGGTTTGATGCAGGGGAAGTGCCTTGGGAAGCATAGTCAGAACTTACTTTGGTCTGGGAAGTAACATCTGCAGGCCTGCAGAAGTCACCAAGCCTGCCCCCATGTGCAGGGTGTGTTTCTGTCTGTCCTGGTGGGGATGGAGTGGCACCACCTCCTCCCAGAGCTCCTTGTCCACCCTGCCTGAGCTGGAGGAGCCCTGCCAGGCACTCCTTGGTGTGTGGGCAGAGGGAGCACAGCTGGGAGCAGTACCACACACCAGCCAGCCCTCAGCCACGCTGCCAAGGAGGTCTTTGATCCCCAAATATTCTTATTTTGTGTCTGGTGCCTTCCAGAGTGTGGAATTGCATACTACCCTCCCTCACAGTACCTGCTCCCCACACTGGAGAGCGATGGAGGAGGAACTTCAGTGGATGGGATGGACAGCACAGTGGAGAAGTACCTGGAGGAGGAGAGCAAGTGGCAGGTGAGGCTCCCCTGCACGAGAAGGTTTGGGATTTGTCTCTGTGCTCCATCACAGCACTTGGCACATGATCCCTCATCACCTTCCCCTCCATGAGATGTGTCTTTTGGCATCAAGGGAGCAGCCAGGCACAGTGTGTGCATGGGTAGCTCATCTCCTCCCTGAGCTGGGGCTGGTGTCGCCACACTGACTCCTGGAAGACACAACCCAAGGAACAATCTCCATCCTTGAAAGCAAGGATGGAGCCAAGGGACAGGGGTGATGGTGGGACAGGGAGTGTGCAGTGTGTGATGTGCATTTCTTGGGGACAGCAAACTGCACAAGAACCTTGTGCTTCCCAGCCAAGTGCTAGACATGGGAAAGGGGAGGCTGGGCAAATAACTGTGTTAATTGTGCTAATTCCTGTGCTCTTGGCAAATGTAGAGTCAATGCCTTTGCCCCTGGAGAAGCCTGAGTGACTGGACTTTGGGCCTGTATTCCTGTGCTTTTGGTTGATGTCTTCACTCAGTTAGGGGAAAATGTAATGAGGGCTAATAGTAGCTAGAAAACAAGTCCTTCTGGGAATAAATGTCTGCTTTGCTTATTTTTCAGAACAAATTCTTGGATTATGAGAAGAGGAAGGTAAAGATCAGCTCCTGCAAATGCTTTGTCTGCAGCATGAGTCTGCTTTTGGTTTTTGTTTTCCATCTTTTTATTTGGCTTTTCATTCCCCTCACTTGGCTTCACTTTTAGTTTGTTTGTTTTGTTTTCCTGGTCTCTGTCTCTTCCCCTGTGCAAGGCTCACTTTGGGATAACCAGCAGCTCCTGCTCTGCAGTTCCCACTGCCTTTGGCTCGAGCTGCTCAGAGCTGGCTGCTTCCTTCAGACAAGGGAGTCCTGTGCCACGTGGAACTGAACCCAACCTGCATTTTGGGCTTCCTTCCACGTGTTTATATTGGCTGGTTTGGTATCAGTTGATGCCCAGGGACTTCAGTTTCATGACATGAAAGAGTTTGGAGACTGATGAGAGCAGCAGCTTCTGCCTCCCAGTTTTTGGGTTCCTAAGGAGAGAATAATTCCATCCCCTAGACAAGCCTCCTGTTTGCCATTTGGCTTCCCTTCCTCTCTGCAAGGAGCCTGCTGTGCCTTGCTTTACCTTTTCCCCCGAATATGTTCTTGCTTGGGAAGGAGATTCCTGCCATTCATCTTTCTCCTTATTCCTCTCAGGAAAAAAAAAACGCAGGAGAAGCTGGAATTTGAGCGGCGCCTGAACGTGGGGCAGCGAGAGCAGGCCCTGCTCGTGCAGCAGCTCAACAGCCACAAGGATGAGATCCTGCAGACAGTGAGAGAGGTGAGTGTGCTGGGCAGGGCCCCTCCAGGGCATGCTCTGCCTTCCCCAAACCCACCAGC
>JACBWW010001838.1:0-11347 GCA_020086605.1 Lanius collurio | reverse complement strand
GTGAGATTATAACAGTGAGATCGATCTATATCTATGTATCTATCTATCTATCTATCTATGTATCTATCTATGTGAAACTTTCTGGCTCTGCTCCATGGTAATTGGAGGTGCAGAGCTCACGTAATGGCATCCCTTCAGGAGAGGAGGAGAGACGTTCCATCGACCGATCCCAAGCAGGCAGAGATGTTTCCCTCTCTTGACATCATTGTTTTTTCCCCTCGGAGGTGTTTTCTTCGTGCAGCCTCTTCTGCCCTGAAGCCCTCTGTTTATCCTTTAAAGTTTGGCCTGTCCTAAGGGTGTGGAACGATCCCATCCTCTGGATGGGGTTTGGTGACTCTGGTCATATATGCGTTACATGACACACGGTTTCCTTCACTGGCATCCCAAAGGGTGTGTAAGTTAATTTGTTAATGGGGCCTTCTGAGGGCCTCTGTCCCTGCTGGTCAGAATTCTCAGCTGACGAAAGAGGGAGAATATGCACCTTGCTCCTCCTCCATGTAGTGAGGTGGCCATAGAGGCCCTCTGACCTCCATCAGAGGGTCTTTGTGCACATCCTTATCTCCTGAAAAATCCAGTTGTGCCCCTCAAATGTTTTATGGGAAGTTGAAGCCCGCCTTCTCTTGCTTTCTGTGCAGGTCCTTCTAGAGAAAGAGCATGAGCAGGTTGCTCTATCAGAGATGCTGTGCCAGACTCAGGGAGAGCTGTTGCCAGCCCAAGAGCAGCTGGAGCAGCTCAGGCAGCAGGTGGAAGAGCCCCTAGAGAATGGCCAGGTAAGCCTGAGTAGCCAGGTGACAGAGTGAAGGGCTGTAACAGGGGCATAAAATGGAGCTCTTGGGGCTGAGGAGGCCAGGAGTGCCACAGGCACTGAAAGCACAGAGCCTTGTAATCAGCCGAGAGCAGCGCCGGGATGGGAGGGCTCCAATGGGAGCAGAGCTGGGTAGGGAAGCAGAAAGAAGTGGCTGAATGAATGTGATTTTGAGGCCAAAGGAGGAAAAAGCTGGGCCTGATGGCAGCTCCCAGTCACTTGCTCTGCATTTGTGTGTACAGAACATCAAGGCAGAGACACAAGCAGAGCTGCCTGAAGCCCAGAGTGACATCAAGGCAGTGAAAAGAAGGAACAAGGAAGACATGAGAAGCCCTCAAGAGGAGAAGGATCTCCATCAGCACAGGAGCGATCTACAAGACCCGGTTAGTGTAAGAGTGAAAGGCACTCCACTCATGAAATATTTTCTCTCCTGTGTTTTGGAGATCTTCAACAGACAGCTGGAGGCAGAGCTGCAGGAAAGTGAGGCTAGGATGAGAGCAAGGGAGAAGATGCTGGAGGAAGAAATGAAAATAATCAAAGAGAAACTGAATGTCCTGCTCCAGGCTCTACAACTAAAAGTGAGTGAAACAGCAATAGCTGCTGCAGTCACCAAACTGGTGGTTTGTGCCCTTCTTGCCTTTCCTCTGCAGAGCAGCAGGCTGACAGGGACAATCTGTAGTGTCTGACTGCTTTGTTGTGTTTGACTTGAGGTGGAAATGCTGACATCTCACCTGGCAGCCTGCAAAGACTCCCAGCAAGTGATTGGCCACAAGGAACCCCAAGGCTGGTGTGGGGCACAGGAAAAGAAGGCTCAATGGGAGGAGGTAGAACATTGGAACAAGGAGGTGCAAGTGTGTCTGCAGCCCTTGGAGGGGGAAAGGAGTGCTTGGGAGGAGGTGGAACAGTCATTGCGGCAGTCAGCCTTCAGAAAACCCATGAAAATGGAACATAAATCTGGCCATGAACTCGAGTAAAACCAGCCTTTGGTTTTGCCCCATCCAGTTGAAGAAGTGGACATCCAAAAAAATCCATTTTAATAGCCCTGCACGTGGCTGACAGCATCTTCCTATGGGCTTGCATTTGAAATGTGATGCCAGGGCAATCTCTGGCAGCCATGCTTTCTGACACAAACTCACTTCTTGTCTCAGCTCCACACAGGCTCTGTCACCCAACCTGCTGAGGCAGCAGCAGTAGCATTGTCTAAAGGAGCCTTTGCAGCCCAGCCTGAGAAGTGGAGCCCGGGCAGTTTGCTGAGCTCCATCGCTGACACAGCTCCTTCCCAGCAACAGGAGATGGAGGATGACTCCCCGGAGCTACTGAGTATGTCTTGTGTATTTCTTGTGTGAGGGACAGTGTATTGTGTGCATGTGCCAGCAGAGCTGTACCAAATGTTCCTCCGCAGTTTGGTGTCACAGGGACTTTTAGGACACAGGAACTGCTGTAGAAAATCAGTCTCTGTGCCAGCCACGTGTGCTGCAGAGCTGCCTGTCTTGTTGCTGTTGTGGTTCTTGTCGCTGCTGTTGTTGTTACTCAGATGAGCACAAAAGGCTCCGAGTCCCAGACAGTGGGGCTGCCTTTTGTATCTCCTGGAAGGTGGCATCTCTGCTTTAAAGTGAGCATCTTGCATTTTGTTTTCCTCAGGGAAAATGGTCAGCATGGAAAATCCAGTGATGAAATACACTGAACTGGAAAAGATCGGCAGCGGGTGAGTCCAACCACAGTTACTTCTACAAAACCATGGGCCGGGTGTTCTGCAGGTGGAATGTCTATCAAGTGTGAAGTCAGGCAAGCTGGAAACATGTTCAGACACTGGGCTTAGATTGGCCCATCTCTCCGTGCTGCTCAGAATTTGTAAGTGTGCTCAGAAGGCATTGTCAAAGACATCTCCATGCTGCCACGGTCTTGGCTGCAGCAAGGAACAGGAGCTGGAAGATCTCTTGTCTCTCAAGTGTGGGACAGCTGTGTGTTAATTTCCTTAGCATTTTTGTAGGTCTCAAAATCATGCAGCCACACTAATGAAAGGAGAAGAATCTTGCTCTCCTGAAAGAGCAACCTACCCCCTGGTAGCTGTCAGAGAACAGTTCTCAGGAACAGTTCTTTCCAAGAGTTTGCTGAAGGAAATACTCGCTGGTCAGAATTAGATCCACACAGTTTAGAAACTGAAACCCAAGTAGAAAGAAGAAGCTCTCTTTTTGAGCTGAGGCACTAAACCCCAAAGCTTCAGGAACAGGCCCAGTGCCCTTGCCCTTGAGAGAAAAATGCATCGTGTGCCCTCTGGCAAAGCCCTCATGCATGCTGCAGGTTTTAGGCACTTGCAGCAGAGATGTCCTGTCTGGGCTGCCTTTCAGTCCAAGATCTAAAGGGCTTCTCCTTTCTTTGCTGCTGGTTTGTTTCTAGGACTTTCGGAGCGGTTTTCAGAGCACTCGACACTGCCACAGGAGGAGAGGTAAATGTCCACAGCCCCTGCAGACTCTGCAGCTCTCGAGGGCTTTCCCCTCTGGTGTGAGCTGTGGCTGGAGCTTTGGGTCACTGGTAGAGCTGTGCTGTAAAGGCACAAGAAGCACAGACCGGTGCCAGCCGCCAAAATACATTTGGGACGGTCTTTGTCCTTCTCAGCTGCCAGAAGGAAGGCAAGGAGAGCAGCAGCTCCTTTTGGAGAAGGAGGCGCTCTCTCGCTCTCAATGCCTAAAACAAAGCGGGTGCCTTAGAGCATCCCAGTGCTCTTTGGGGCTGCAGCTTCAGAGTCCTGAATTCTCATTTCTGGCTGCCAGCAAATACATCTGAATCTTACTGGCAGTTAGTTCCTCAGCCACCTGCAGTGCTGCACTTGGCAACTGCACGTAGGAAGGGATCTGCAAGGCATCCCTAAAAGCCCTAAGCCCTGCTTATAGCCCAGGATGTATCCACAGAGTAGCAAGGCTTGGAATACTTCTTTGGATCCCAGGCAGAGCAGCAGAGTGTGGGCAGAGCTTTGTGGGTAATACTTGAGACACCATTGCTACCAAGTTGGCAAAGCAAAATGTCAGTGGCCAGGTGTCCTGTAACTGCCCCCAAGTGAGAGGAGAAATGGGCTGTTGGAATGTCAGTTCCTAATTCCTCCAGTGTCTAATCACAGGGCACTCCCTTTGGTACAGCTTGGCTGTGTCATTCCAAAATGACTTGCTCCATGTGTGTTGCGGTCTTGTGCCACCAACTTGTCATGGTACTGATTTTCATTGTTACTGTAGGTGGCCATAAAGAAAATTAATCTTCAAGGACAGAGAAGGAAGCAATTAACCATTAATGAAATTATGGTCCTGAAGAAGATCAGGAATCCCAATGTTGTGAATTATTTAAACAGGTGAGTGGTCATGGTTTTTACCCATGAATGCTCATTTACGTACTACAAGCATGAGAGGTTAAAAACCCTCATTGGCCACGGGCCGAAAATAAAGCTGGTAATTACTGATCAATTTTTATTTCTCTACTCATCTCCAATGGATGGGAAGAGAGTGCATTTTTTCTGCACTAGCCTTCCCTGGCACCTATAGTTTGAAAATTCTTTTTAATCCTGGACCAGTGCTATTTTACTAAGTCAGTACCCTCCAAATTCACTGCCACCTTGTTCACTGGTTTTTTGTGGTTTGATTTTTTTTTTCAAGTGTCCTCTTACGAGCTGATGAACCACTCTGGAGAGGATTTCCCTTGGATTGTTGCCCCTCTTTTCCATTGTTGTGCATGCCTGGAAGACTAGGTGCTTTTTTTTCCCATAAATACCACGTGTGACAGGTTTTCTCCCTGGACTGTTACTAAACTGCCTTTTTCACTCGCTGGCCGTCTAAGACATCTCCTTTTTCACAGCTGTGCCTTTCTCCTTGAGACTTCACAGACTGCAATCACTGCACAGCCCAGAGGGAACATCTATTCCTTTTATTCTGTCCTCATTTCAAAGGGACCTGGAAACAAGAAACAACCAGAAAACCAATGGAGCCATGCATGTTCATCTCGATGTCCTTGTTTCCTTCTTCCAGCTACCTTGTGGATGATGAATTCTGGCTGGTGATGGAGTACATGGATGGAGGCACTCTGAACGATGTCATCAGCAAGACCTACCTGTTTGAAGACGAGATGGCATCCGTCAGTCGGGAGGTCAGGGATCCCACCTGTGCTTCTGAGGGCTTGGGCAGGATTGTCTGGGAAACAGGGGCTGAGAACTGGAGTGATTCCATGTGCCAAACTTTGCTTCTGTGTTGCTGCTACGCTGTGGGGAAGCAGGTGAACTGTGTGGCAGTGTGCCTGCACTCACTGTACTCTGTTCTTGTATTCTTATCTCCTGCTGGTGTATTCTCACTCTGTCTCTTGTATTTGTATTTGCTGTTCTCCATCTTGCCTGTCTGAATGTTTGCCTGGAGCCTGTCTGCATGGCACTCCTTGCTGTGAAAACAAGGGTGCTGGTGGCAGGATTTGAAACTAATGGTAAAGAAAAGGACAGACTCATTTCTCACATCCCTCAGCTGGAAAGGATACTAGTGCATGCAAAATGCTATTTGGTTCTGAGCACATCCACTGCGGCAGCAGTCATTCTGGCTGGTTTGCAGGGGACAGTCTGGAACAGCAATTCTCATTGCTCTTTCAAAAGCTGACATGCCTTCCCTTAGACAGGTCCTGCTCTGTGTTGCTGCTCTGCTAGTGTTGGAGCAGCAAGCTCTTCCTCTCAATGGCACTGTGTTCTGCCATTACACTCCATTCCCCTGGAAAGGGAATATTTTAGAGCCGTTTCCTTTCGTGTGCTGAAATCACACCACTAATTTTTATCCTCCTGTTTCTGTTTTCTCTCTCAGTGCCTGCAAGGACTGGATTTTCTTCACTCAAACCACGTCATCCATCGAGATGTGAAGAGCTGCAACATCCTTCTCAGAACGGACGGCTCTGTCAAGCTGGGTCAGTATATTCTTGGCAGGGAAGGCGTTCTGGGGATGTGGGGTTTGGGGCTGCTTTTGAGTGACTGCCAGTTCCCCCAAAGTGGTGCTGGTGGCAGTGCAGGGACCCCTGCAGTGAGCTGAAGGCACATTTGCAATGTGCACAGAGGTCTGGCGAGGAAAAAGCAGTCCAGAGTGGCACTGGTTTGTGTGTGACCCTTATAGAGGGCTGGAGCTACATTCTAAAGACTCTGGGGAATAAAATCCACTGCTGGGGGCAGCATTAAAAATCCTGGTGGCCAATTCCATATTGCCTTGACTAAAGCCCCAGGGAAACTGAGCGTGGACAGTTCTTCAGCAGATTCAACACCACATTCTCAGAGTGGAGAGTTCTTTGCTTGGTTTCCTAATTGCATAGCGTTTTGTTTTCTCCACAGCTGATTTTGGCCTCTCTGCTCAGCTCAGCCCTGAGCAGAATCAACAGATCTCAGTGGCAGGGACTACTTGGTGGATGGCGCCTGAAGTTGTGACAGGTCAACCCTATGGCCCCAAAGTGGACATTTGGTCTCTTGGGATTGTGGGAATTGAAATGGCGGAACGAGAAGTTCCTCACTGGAACAGAAGTTCTGGCACGGTAAGGAGCAAATACTCACTGATCCCTCTGTCTTTTCCATTTCTGTCTGCCACTGGACCAAATCCCATTTCCATCTGCTGGCACTACTTTCCAGCAAGGTCCCCTTCTAAAAATGGCCCTGCAGCACGTCAGCATCTGCTGTAGTTTTGGTTGCATCACTGGGAGAACTCAGGCCTTACCACACGCAAACACTCTCCATTCTCAGGCAACACTTTCCTTTGGGTTTTGAGTTGTTCCAGCTCACCTGTCCATGTAGATGGCCCTAAGAACACAGAACACGCTTCTCAGAGGTGGTGTTACATTTCCAGAAATTGAAACAAAGAAACGCAAACCCAACAAAGTTTCTAAGAAAACGGTTTTGAGAGATGAATGCAGCCCCGTTCTTCTCACTGGGAAACTTGCCTGCAACCTGGGCATGACAGTGTAAAGACCACATAGTCTCTTCTGCTTCTTGGGCAGTGTTGCTGAAACACTTAGTGACCTTATTTCTGTCACAGCCCGAGCCACGTTCTCCACGAGACCAGGCTGGAGCCTGGTGACATGGAGAGCCTGCCAAAGCCTCCCATTTTTTACCTGGCACTTTCTGGGATTGGCACATCATCAATGCATTGACTTGAGTATCCAGAGGAGCAGAGGGTTACCATAGGGATGGCACTTCTTCTGATTTGACCACAATTTTTTTTCTTTTGCCACATCAGAGAAGCTGGAACTTGCAGACTGCTGAGAGACAGAGCTGCAGGTGCCTCCTGTGTGCCCAAAGAGGCATTTTCATCCCAATACATTTCTGCATGCATCTTAATGTGTCTGTGTTCAAGATGAGATTCCAGATGTTTGTTTCCTTACCTGAGGAAAATCTGATGGATTTCCTTTCTTTTCTTACAATTACCATTGTTTTCAAAAACAGGACAAAAAGCTTGATGAGTTTTGTTTCATGGAAGCTGTGCTTAGGAGACCAACAAGCACTGCAGAAATCCTTTTCATGTAATCATCTTTAGACATAGGATAGGGAGTTAGTGTAGCAAAGTCCCTCTTCCAAACTGCCTGTCAAGCTGGTGTGAATCTTCAGAGAAGCAAAACGTGCTTTTGCTGATGTAGCTCCCCCTAACTAGGTCAGCCAATGAAATCAGCTGCCAAGGCAAGAGCTGCTGAATGTTGGAAAAGCTGTGGCTGCATCAGGGTTTGGGGTTTTTTTTCTGGTATAAGAAAGTCATCTCTGCCTCTCTGCCAGGGCAGAAATGGCCACTGCAGAGTGGAGCTTGAACAGTGGGCTCTGGGAGAGCGTTTACAGATGTGAAAGAAGCAGGTGGAGCCTCGTGTTTCCTTTTTCTCCAGGCTGAACTCCTGTTAGCCAGCGGAGGGAGGCCACAGCTGCAGCAGCCCGAGCTATTCTCGGCTTTGCTGCGCCACTTCCTGAGCTGCTGCCTGCGCACAAACGAGGAGCGGCGCTGGTCTGCCAGGGAGCTCCTGCAGGTAAAATGCAAAGGGGCTGCAGGCCAAACAGTGTCTGACGATGGGCTCCTCCTCCCCTGAAGTCCAAGGGGCTGTCAGATGAGTCCTCCTGACCTCCACTCTTGGTGTTTTTCAAATGAAAATGGTGAGGAATCCTGGGCTGGGCTGGCAGTGACCTGTAAAGGTCATCTGGTCCAAGCACCCTGCAATGAGCAGGGACAACTTTAAAGAGATCAGGTTGCTCAGAGCCCCCTCCCACCTGACCTGGAATGTTTCCAGGGATGGGGCACCTACCAGCTCTCGGAGCACCCTGTGCCACAGTTGCAACACGCTCCTTAGACCTACTCTGAGTAAATCCCCTTTTTGTTTAAAAATATTACCCCTGCTTTTGAAACATTGATCTTGGAAAGTCATGGTTCATAAACTTCATTGTTTTTTTTTTCCTTTGGGCAGCATCCATTTGTAACATCAGCCAGGCCTGCCTCCAGCCTGGGGTCGCTCATTGTTTCAGTGAAGGAGTGGAAAGAGAAGATTTTGGCAATCACATCAGGCATCAGGACTCTTCGCTCCACAACCACCTTAGTGTAGGATTGTAGAGTAGGGTTGAAGAGTAGAATTGTAGAGTAGGATTTTAGCGTAGGATGACAAGTAAATAAAGTTTCTGAAACCTCAGCTCATCAGTAAGATTTCATATTTCCCACCTTGTGATTAAGCTCAAGGTTTCCTTCTGAATTGTCAGGTGTTTCTTAAAGGTGGAAAGTGACACCTGTGGCTTCTTTGGTGGGGTTTGTAAGCGGGGCAGGCTCTCCTTCGTTGATCCTCTGCAGACCACAGTGCCTTTGGAATACGGCACACTGGCTGGTTTTTGCCCAGCCATTGTGCTTCTAGTTGAGGCAGAAAGGGCAATGGCATTTACAGGCAAAACCAGAGGAGGAATGGGGCAGCCAAACATGCTGTGCAGATGCAGGCGTTCAGCTGTGACTGGAGAGCATTCGGGTTCGTGCCACTTGCATTTGTGTGCCTAAGTGCAATCTCTTTGGCTCTGGGAGAGTCCTGCTCAGCTGAGAAAGCAGAAAGATCAGTGAGGGTGCTCTGAAAGGTCTCGTCTGCTGCAGAGCTGTCAGCGACGGTGAGGTGAGAGCGGCCTGGCCTTGGGCGGGCTGGAGCCCCAGCAGAGCCGTGGCAGAGCCCAGAGCAGCCTGAGGCTCGGCAGAGGCAGGCTGGCAGGAGGCCCTGGTAGCTGCAAGAGGCAGCAGCCTGGCACTGGGTGCCTCTCGCTGGGAGCGGGCGAACCCTCCCGTCTCAGAAGCACAGCGGCAGCCAGCTGCTGCCGAGGGAAGCGGAGCCGTGCGGGGCACAGCGCAGACTGGAGGCGGCACGGGCGGAGAGAAAGGCCAGAGGCAGCCGAGGGCTGGTGGCCCGGCTGAGCATTGCTACTCTTCTGCCGGCTGCCCTGTCACTCCTGCCAAAGGCCAGCAGTGTGTGCAGCACCCTGGGCACAGCGGGAGGGAGCCGGGCTGCTCCGCAGGCTCCGGCACAGGGCAGCGGCCTTCGGGCACGGCACTTCTGCCAGGGCAACCGAGGCCAGCGTGAGGCGGCCACAGCTCCTCAGGGCAGATCTGCGGGAGCCAGGGCCTCACACAGCTCTGGGAGGAAGAGCCTGCAGTCCTGGAGTTCTGCACTGAGTCAGAGCAAAGGTGTGAAATGCAGAGTGCTTTGCAGAAATATTCGGGGCACCAGGCCCGCCTGCTTTGTGCTCTCCGGTGCGCAGCAAGCACAGCACCCTGCAGCTCGGAGTAGTGCTGGCAGGGAGGGGTTAGAAATGAACTAATTTTGGATACAATTAAATGGTGACAAAGTCCTCGAAGCAAAGGAAAACTGCTTATTAGTAACGATTCAGCTGAGCCGGCTGTGTGCCTCCCTCCTTGAGAGCTGAACACACACCCCCTCTAACAAAATGGCTGCTTTTCAGACCCTTTCCTGTCCAGGGGCCGTCCCTGTCCGCTTTCCAATGCTTGGGTACTCAGGAATTTACATTCTCTCCTGACCGCCTACTTTTGGGTCCCCTCCCCTCTCCTCCTACTTCCTTTTTAGTCAGGTCTTCAAGCCCGACCCTCTCCCAGCTCACAGCAACACCCAACAAATTAACTAGAAGGAATCCAAACCATAAATAACAACACATAGATCCAACAATTTTTCTTTTACCTTATCCCTTTTGACTGCAGCAAAATATTACCTCCTGTCTCACAGAGGGAGTCAGGGATGTGCCTGAGGCTTGTGCTTGAGTAGTGAATTTACTTGGAAGGGAGCAGAAGGGTTGCAGTCAGCAATTTGTGTTTTCATTATTAATTTCTGAAAGAAAGATGCAATGTGGCTTCATGCAGCAAAAGTACTTGCAGGGTGCATTGACGAAATGCTTGTGTTAAATTCCCAGGGAAAGAAGGTGTTGGGCAAGTGTTTAACTGTAACAAATCATGAATTCCTTTAGCTTTTACAGACAGTTCTGAGCCCTGTATTCCCCTATACCAGTGCAAATAGATATCTTAGCCTCGAGAATAGAGTGGTCCTGCTAAGAAGGTAGTTGTAAGGCATTCAAGGGGAAGAAACTGGTCTTCGAACACGCTTGACCATCAGAGAAGGACTTGAAGAATGGGAGGTTCCCCAGATGACCAGCAGAGACCCTCAGGACACCCCTACTCTCCCGTCAATAACTTTTGAAAAGTGATTTAAATATGTCACATAATTGGAGGTCATGTTTAGCCTGTGAGTTTCAGCAAAGTAATGAGTGTGTCTTAATGAGGCGGAGACTTTTTAATTAAAAGATAAAAGTCAGCTTGTTTATTAAAGAGAGCTGCTGAGAGCGGGAACCTGGGAGTAGCCCAGGCTCCACACGACAAGCCAGAGTCCCAAAAAGAAATAGTGTAACACACTGGGTGGTCCCTCGGATCCCGGCTCCTCAGGAGGACTTGGGGGGGAGCCCCGGCACAGTCTTTATATCCTTTGCCAGTCCACGATTGGTCCAACCAGTTCCTCCCTCCAGTGGCTCATATCTAGGGGTCCAATTGGCTCGTGGTCAAGTCCATCTTGGAGGCGTCGAGTGGTTGGTCCATCTCTTGTCCAATTATGTGTTAAGGCATTGCTCTCACATGCAGGATGTCACCTTGCAGAACATTCTAGACAGCTCTCCCTCTTTCCACCAGCTCCTTGCACGATCCCCATGTACACTCCCACCAAGTGCTTACAGCAAAACATTCCCATCGCACAAACTAGCAAGACCCCAACGTCTTAATTAAATTACAGTTCATTAACCCCAATATTAGTTACAACACCCCAGAACATCAATTTCATTTATAACAAACTCCCCCTCTAAAACTTTGATTGGGCTTCAACCTGCATCAACTAATTTTTAAATCAAACAGTCCTTTAAACAGTTCCTTCATAAACTTGGTAAACTTTTCGGAGTTTCCGGTATTTCTCGTACAGTTCTTTTGTGGTCTCAGGGGTCTCTTCTTGGTTTTGGGCCCTCATCACTCTGATTTTCTCGATTTTCTCTTCACTGAA
>JACBWW010001837.1:0-11349 GCA_020086605.1 Lanius collurio | reverse complement strand
AGTGACACCCCTAAACATCTCCACCACGAAGCCACCACCACCTCCTCTGCGGGGCACCTTCAGAACTGGTCATAAATAATCCGTAAAACTCAGTTTTAGGCCTCAGCGCGGTGGAAAAATAAGGGTGGGGGGCTCCCTTTTCAGCTTGGCCCCCCAAAAATCAGGATACACGGAGAAGACGATGGTCAGCAGGCACCAGAGCACGCCAAGGTTGGTCTCCCTGGCGGGGCTGACCAGGCAGAAGTAGCCCTCGCTGAAGACGTACACGGCGCTGGCGTAGACAGCAAAATCCACGAACCACTGGTACTCCAGGAAATAGCGCAGCACTGGGGGGGTGTGGGGACACATCACCGCCCTGGGGACACCCCTGGGGGCCCCTGGGTGATGTCCTGGGGGAATTGGGTGTTACCCAGAGCGTCCACAGCGGTGATGGGGCTGGTGTCCAGCTGCAGGTTGATGTCCCGGGGCACGGACAGGGGTTTGTCCTCCATCATCCCATTTATCTTCCTGCAGTGAAAACCAGAGCTGGTTTGTCCCTTGTGTCACCCCCGTGGTGGGGTGACACCCCTGGTGCACCCCTCAGCATGCTGGGGTGACCCCCACTGTCCCCAACCTCAAATATTTCCCACTCCCAGCCCCTCCCACTCCCCGGGGGTGACCCAGGCTGACCTGTCCCTCTTGCTCTTGGGGCGCTGCTTCCCGGCCAGGGCGCAGAGCTCCTCGTTCGAGGGGTGCTTGTAGCGGTACAGGCTGTGGGGAGAGGGGGGTCAGAGGTCCTGGGGGTCACCGAGCCCCGCTGGGGACAGGGACAGAGCCGTACCTGCCATTGCAGAGCAGCCAGCGGGCAAAGGAGCAGTGCGGGGCCATCTTCTGCATGAGGCTGGCGGCCAGCAGAGTGACCACCACCTGCACCCCCATCACCGCCTGCGTGGGGACACCGCGGGGTCACCCCAGGGCCCGGGGGGACACGGGGACTGTCCCCAGCGCTGTCCTTGCTGGGGGATCCCCCAGGCAGGGACCCCCACAGGGTGACACTCCCCGGACAGGGACCCTCCAGCTGGGTACACCTCCTGGCCGTGGTCACCGTGGGACCCCCGGGCAGTGACCCCCTGGCCGTGGTCACCGTGGGACCCTCAGGCAGTGATCCCCTGGCCGTGGTCACCATGGGACCCCCGGGCAGTGACCCCGTGGCCGTGGTCACCGTGGGACCCCCGGGCA
This sequence comes from Lanius collurio, assembly GCA_020086605.1. Taxonomy (NCBI): domain Eukaryota; kingdom Metazoa; phylum Chordata; class Aves; order Passeriformes; family Laniidae; genus Lanius; species Lanius collurio. The sequence continues at coordinate 10,131 of JACBWW010001837.1, read as the reverse complement.
GTGACCCCCCGGCCATGCTCACCGTGGGACCCCCAAGCAGTGACCCCCTGGCCGTGGTCACCGTGGGACCCTCGGGCAGTGACCCCTGGCCATGCTCACCGTGGGACCCTCGGGCAGCGACCCTCAAGGTTGGCACTTCCCGGACAGCAACTTCCCGACCATGCACCACCCCCAGACGCCCCGGGATGGGACCCCCGGGCAGTGACCCCTCGGCCACGGTCACCCCGGGACCCCCCGGCCGCGCTGGACCCTGGGACCCTCCGGGCTGGGACCCCTAAACCCGCCCCCCCCCGGCCCGCCTGGCCATGACCCCCCCCCCCGAGCCCCCCCCGGGGCCGGCCCCTCGCACCCCCCCGGGAGAGCCCCCCGGGAGAGCCCCCCGGCCCGGCCCCGGCCCGCGCCCACCATGCCGGGGGTCAGCGCAAAGGCGGCCGCAGGAAGCCCGCCCGCGGGCACGCCCCTCCAGACAACCAATCCGCGATCGTTTTCCCTTTGATTGGCAGCTTATTGACCAATGGAGAGTGGGCTGCGGGCGGGGGGGCGGGCTCTGCGCGGCGCGCTGTTCCGCGGGCGCGGCCTCCCGGGAGCGGCGGGGTCGCGGGTTCGAGTCCCGGCTGCGCCGTGCTCGCAGCCCCGCACGGGATCTCGAGCTCGATAATATCGATAATATCGATAATAATTCATATCCGCGTGTCTGCCCTCGTCTCCTTCGTGGGCTGACCCTGGAGAAACGCCAGGGACCCACCAAAACAGCTCCAGCACTCCCCCTCCTCAGCCGACCCACACAGGCAAACCAGACTCGACTCGGGGAAATTAATTTAATTTATTACCAATCAAAGCAGAGCAGGATAATGAGGAATGAAGGGAAATCTTAAAACCAGCTTCCGCCCCCCACCCCTCCCTTCTTCCGGAGCTTAAGTTCATTCCCAAATTCTCTCCTGCCTTTCCCCCAGTGGCACAAGGGGACAGGGAATGGGGTCAGCCCACGGTGCTGTCCCTGCTGCCCCTTCCTGCCCACGCTCCTGCCCTGCTCCAGGACAGGCTCCTCTCTCCACAGAGCCCAGATTCTGCCACCAAAGTGTGTCCCCAGGTGCCACATCACAGATCTTTTACATCCCTCCACTGCTGGTGACACCAAGGGACCAGCTGCGCCCAGCCCACCCGCCGTGTCCTTCTCCTCGTGTTTTCCTTGGGGGATAAATGCCATCTTTCCCTGGCTCTATCCCACTGTTATGGCCGGCTGAGGGCACTGGAGGGGACAAAGGTGTTTGGGGACAGGGCAGAGCCTTGGTTCAGTGCCCACCACGATGCCACATCCCAGTGATGCCACCCAAATCCCAGTGCGAGCACCGACATCCCGGTGCCAGGACCCACACCACAGTGCCAGGACCCAAATCCCAGTGCCAGGACCCAAATCTCGGTGCCAGGACCCAAATCCCAGTGCCAGGACCCAAATCCCAGTGCCAGGACCCACATCCCGGTGCCAGGACCCACACCACAGTGCCAGGATCCAAATCCCAGTGCCAGGACACACATCCCGGTGCCAGGACCCACACCACAGTGCCAGGACCCAAATCCCAGTGTGAGCACCGACATCCCGGTGCCAGGACCCAAATCCCAGTGCCAGGACCCACATCCCAGTGCCAGGATCCACATCCCAGTGCCAGGACACACAGCCCGGTGCCAGGACCCAAATCCCAGCGCCACCACCCACATCCCAGTGATGCTACCCAAATCCCAGTGCAAGCACCTATATCCCGGTGCCAGGACCCACATCCCAGTGCCAGGACACACAGCCCGGTGCCAGGACCCAAATCCCAGCGCCACCACCCATATCCCGGTGCCAGGACCCACACCACAGTGCCAGGACCGACATCCCGCCGGGATCTGAGCGTTCCAGCCCATCCCGGGCTCCCCGAGGGCTCCGCGGGCGCCGCTGGGTGCCCCTGGTCCAGGCGGGCGCGCTGTTCCCGAGGGGTTGCCATGGATATCGATCTCCCTGGCGACGGGATGCGCTTCCCACTAGATGTCGCTTCCGCCCGTGCCCGGAGCATCCCCCGAGGGCTTGGGGTACCCGGCTTTGGGGGGGTAACACCCCAAAACATCTCCCCTCGCACCCCCGGGGCAGCCCCCGGTGCGCCTCCCACACCAGGAGCGAGCAGCCCCTCGGCCCATGGCGTGTGACGCCAAAAATCCCCCAAATTCCCCCAAAATGACCCAGCCCTGGCTGCCAGAGTCCAGGCAAGCAGCCTCCTCCATCACCTTCGCTGTCCCCATGCTCTGGGCCCCCCAAAATCCTTGCAGGACCCCCAGTTTTTGCACTGGGGCTGCCCAAAGCGGCACCTCGGCCCTTCTGGAATGAATGCAGAGCCCCCCCAGGACCCTCTGAGCCCCCACAGCGCCGCTTTCAGCTCGGCCGGGCCACAAAATAAAACAAAACCCAAAAACCCGAGGGAAAGGTGGAAGAAGATGGATGCTCAGAGCACCCCCAGCCCCGCCGGCCTCCCCCGGGGGACACAAAAGCCGCTTTGAGGGCTGATTTTACACCGCTCCCAATTAGCATCAGCAAAGGGAGCGGCCGCCGCGGGACACCGCGGCCAAATTCACGGGGTTCCCATTCCCCACCCCGCTCGGAGCGTCCCCAAATGTCCCCAAACGGGACATTTCCTCCAAAGGTGACCCCACAACCACCGAGCTGCGGCCCATCCTGGCATAACCCAGCTCATGCTGGGGACACGGTGAGGGGCTCAGGGCACTTCCCACCTCCACGTCGCTTTCGGTGGCCGTTTATTCTCTCCCCACCGCCCCAAAAAAAAAAAACCCATAAAATAAAAGTTTCCCGTGGCGCACAAAGGCGGCAGCCGGGCATTGTCCCGGGGCTGCATCGCATTACCCGGGGCCGGCGGAGAAATCACTCGTATTTCACGCTCCATTGAGCAGCTGCCTGTATATATTTTCTGTGTTGCACTTTTAGCATGACAAAAGGAGAGGGCCTGTGAACTCCTTGCTCTTCAGACCTCTCCGACTTGTCCCCCGAGCGGAGCCCCCCTCGGTTAGCATAACAAACTGCCACGCTTCCCCTCCGACGGGCTCGCCTTTCCCTCCAGGACCTTTTTATTTTTATTATTTTTGTTGTTTATTTATCTGTTTGTTCGTTTATTCATTCATTTGTTTTCCTCTTGGTAAATTAATTTATAGCTCAATATTTGGGCAGTGGGGAGCGCGTGCTGGCAGGGATTGGGAGGTTGGGAATTTCGGGGATGTCCTTCCCGAGGTTTGTCCCGGTTCATTGCAGGTCCCTGGAAAGGTTTGGTGGGATTTTAGAGCTGTCCCCCTGTGGGGAGGACAGAGCCAGAGTCACCGAGCTCTGCTGTGCTCCGTCCCCAGCTGCTGCTGGAGCTGGGGGTTTGCCTTGAAATTGGGGTAAAAGACGGAAAAAAATGGGAATTGTGAGGCTGGAATGAGGCTTGAAACCAGCAGGACCAGTTGGGGCTGGAGCAGCCTGGCCCTGTCCCCCAGCCTGTCCCAGCTGTCCCCATCAGGGTCACCCCAGGGAGTCGGGAAAGAGGGATCAGAGCCAGTTCCCAGGTCCTGGATGGAAATGAGGAGAGGAAAAGAGGGTGAGGGGGACATCCCTGTCCCCACAGGGAATTGGACAGGAATTGTCCCCTCTGGGGACCCCTCACCTCCCTCTGCAGGGCAGGAGAGGTAAACCCAATGTTTTTTGGGAAGGAGGCATCCCCTGGACCCGGAGCTGTGCAGGGATTGGGAGATTCTGCAGGAAAAAAGGGACAAAATTCCACTCAAACACCAGGCTGGGACAGGCTGGGAGCTTCCATCACTTTTAATGCACTGGAATTCTTTCCCTTCCCCTCCAGGCCTTGTCCTCCTCCCGGTGCCTTGGGCTTGGTGGCAGTGGCTCCGTGTCCTCACAGCGTCCTGGGATGTCACCTCGCTGTCACCTGGCTTGGGGCACACTCAGGTGGGACCTTCTGGCTTGGGAGCTGCTTTTTTGGGGGGAGAGAAGGGATCAATCCCTTACCCTGGGGTGGGAATTCACAGCTCCAGCCCAGCCTTGGCTTTTGTCCGGCCTTTCTGGGTCACCTGGACCCCCACGGTGCCCACTCCTGTCACCTGTGAATGGGACAAACTGGGGTGAGCCCAGCGCCAGCCCAGTGAGAACCAGGGACGAGTCCCCAGGGGACAGCTGGGAGGTGTCCCCATCATCCCAAATCCCTTCCCAAATCATTCCCCACAGCCTCTGTCCCCACCCCACTGCACACTTGGGGACATCCCAGCAAAGGGACAGGCGGGAATTTGGGCTGGTGACACCTTGGGACACCTGGAAGGAGGGCAGGTGACAATTCCCAGGAATTCCTCACCACACGCAGNTGGGACACCTGGAAGGAGGGCAGGTGACAATTCCCAGGAATTCCTCACCACACTCCGTCCTCTGGGTGGGGTTTCTTGGGGACAGGCGGTGGCACCTCTTCCCTCGTGTGTCCTTGTCACTGCTGGTGGCTCGAGGGGCTACCGATGTCCTGGCCAGGGGGTGTGGTCAGCAAGGCCCGGACAGTGTCCTGTGGATGGACAGGGATGGACAGAGATGGACACACCCAGAGTCACTTGTTGTCCCCAGGAATGTCCCTGCTCCCAATTCTCATCTCCTGCATCATCCCTCACCCAGCCCTCTCCTCACCCAGCCCTGCACGGCCTGAGCCCAAATTCCCTCATTAATTAATTGCTTGGGATAATTTATTGGATTAATAATTAATCCCTGTGCTCTCCCTGCAGGTTCAGCCCCCGGCGTTGCTTATGGGGTGCAGCATCTCAGAAATCCCTGGAAATGCCCCTCGCTGAGTCCCAGGATCTTTGGGATTCCCAGGTGAAGTTCCCGACCCCCTCCAGCCCCAAGGACGGCCCCAGGAATTCCCAGGAATTCCCGGAATCCACCCACGGACGCGATGCCCACGCAGGGATGGTGTTCAATGCTCCAGTGGGAATATTTCCCTTGGAAAAGCTCTTTATCCCGGGATTTTGCCACAGCCTGGCCGGACTCTCCCTCCAGGATGCTCCAAAGGGGGTGGGAATCCTGCCAGAGGTTTTCCCTCTCAATCCTGATTTTTTCCCACTGCAATTCCAGGTCAAAGCCCATTCCCGGATCCCCCTCGACCTTTCCTGGTGCTGACAATCCCAAAGGAGCCTCGTCCCGGGGATTTGGATGTCCTGGATCCCCCTTTCCAGAGGTTTTATGGGATCGGGGGGCCCGTGGGGGCTTCCCAGAATTCCCGGGGTTTTGGGGTCACTGTGGGGCTCCCTCTGTCCCCACGCACCCAAAGGGATCTCCCTGCACCCCATCCCGACAGGAACCGGAAGAGCCGGATCTGCTTAATCTGGGATCTATTTCAGGGCCATTTTAATGAATAAACCAAGGAATTTCGGGCAGGAAAAAAATGAATTTCTCATTTCTGGAAATGCTCAATTTTCCCCTCATGGAATAACCGATGCTGGAGGTTTTTGGGGGCCAAACCAACTCAAAAAAATCCCATTTTCCAAGGCACAACGAGAGCCACTGGAAACTTCTCCCTGCTCCCCAAGACACTCCCCGGGAAAAAAAAAGTGGATTCAAACCTGGATTTGGGGCTCAACTCAGCATTTCCAAGGGGGAATAATCCAGGAAAATGTGGCTGTAGGGGGACAAATCGGGGTTCCCGGGAGTCTCCCTCCCCCCCCTCGCCAGGCTGGGAACAGCTTGAGTGTCCAGGCGGGAATTCATTTAAATAAATTTCCATAGGGATTAATTTCACCTCTTCCCAGCAGCGTGTGGGAGCTGAGCCTGGATTGGGGGAGATGGGAAAACGAGGAGGGTGGGGGGCTCCATCCTCCCCCCACTCCCCTCCTTCCCAGCTTTGGGAATGTTTGGAGCCCATCCCGAGCCTCCCAAATTCCCCCTCCCAAGGTTATAAATCCAAAGCCCACAAAAACTCCCGAGCTTTCCAAAATCGCCCTCCCCCAAAAAAACAACACTAAGGGGAGAAATTTGGGATGTGCAAAGGAAATCCATGGGATTTTCCATGAGGGAAAAAAAAAACCCTCCGAGAGCCTCGTCTGGGTTTTCCCTGTGGATGTTTGACCTGCCCCAAAAATCCACGTTTTGTTTTTCAGCGCTTCCTGAGCACAAAAAGAGGGATTTTGGGAAGGATTCCCCATCCCTGTGGATCAGCTCTGGGGTGGGACAGAGCGGGGACACAGCGATGTCCCCGAATTCTGCTCACCCCCAGCGCTGCCATCCCAAAACAGGAATATCCAGGAGAGGGGAAAAACCCCTCTTGGAGCAGCCCCACCATCCCACGGCTCGGAAATCCCAGGAATTGCCGAGGCCAGGAGGTTTTCCAGCTTTTCCAGCCCTCCCCAGGCCCCCCTTGGAATAGAAGAAAAATTATAATCCCCCCTCTTAAACGGCACAAGAGCATTGAAATGACGGATTCGGGTTTTTTTTTTTTTTCCCCATTCTGTTCGGGATTTGGGATTCAAATTCCCGGGGTCAATAAATCCGGGAGAGGGAACACTTGGAAACAAGAGGAGCAACAGATTTTTTTTTTTTATGGCAAATTCGGGAGGTTTGAAGGCTCTTTGAGGGCTGCGAGAATTCGTTTCCACTGCAAGGAAAAAAAAAAGAAAAAAAAAAAGAAAAAAAGAAAAATCAGGAAGGAATTTCCTTTATTCTCCTGGAGAGGTGGAGATGGGAAAAAAAAAAAAAAAAAAAAAAAAAAAAAAGCGGATTTGGGTGGAAAATGGGAATTTGGGAATTTGGGGTGGGGAAATAGGGATTCGGGGTGGTTTCTGCCAGGAGGGGCAGTCCCTGATCCTGCCACTTCTCCCACGTGGAATTTTATCCACCGAGGACGGGGAAAAGGAGAATTGAACCCAATTCTCGGACAATGCCAAGCGGGGTGCAGAAATTCTGGGAGTTTTAAATTTATTTATTGTTTAAACTAAAAGTCATCATTTCCACTGGGATTTTCTGCGGGAATCCCGATTTTTGAGCATTCAGGAACCTTTGCAGCCCCCAGCGCTGTCCCAGTGCCCTGCACCTCCTTTCCTGGGGTCTGTAAAACCTTGGAAATGTGGGAAAAAACAGGAAAAGCGGCTCATTTGCATAAATTTGGAGCCCTTTAAAACCAGCCTGGAAACCCTGGAGCTCCCAGGATTTGCAGGGATGAGGAACAGCATTTTTTTGGGGTGGATATCCCCAAAAATATCTCCTCTTTTCCAGGAGAAGCTCTGCTGGCTGCTCACCTGTTCCCAGGTAAAGCCGGGCTGGGAGGCTCAGGATGGGTTCAAAACATTCCCAAAAAAAGGAGCTGGATCCTCCTGGAAGATTCTCCGGGAGGTTCCCGCTTCTTTGCCATGGAAACCGAGCGTTGCCAAGGGATTGAGAGCCCGAAAATTCCAATTTTTTGGGGGGCAGCAGCGTTGAACCCCAAATTCCGTTTTTCCATCCACGTGGAAAAACATCTGGAATGGGGGGATCTGTGAGAGGGGGGCGGAGGGATTTGGGGTGGGCACAAAGCAGAGCCCACCACGCCTTAAATTGAATTTATTCACCATTAACCAGACCCCAAAAATCTCTTTCGTGGCCAAACCCCTCCCTTTCACCCCCCGTGCCTCAGTTTCCCCTGGCAGGCGGAGCGTTCTTAAATGAGGCTTGAGGAAAAGGGGGGTTTTGATGAGGAAAAAGAAGGAAAAACTGGGGAAAAAACCAGGCAGGAGCCACCTCTGACCTTGACCCCCGCCAGTCCCGGCTCCCCGCGGCAGCTGGGCCGGAGCTCAATGGGCGCTTTGTCCCCTCCCGCCGGCCCCGCCGCTCCCGACAATATTTATGGAGGCGACAGTCACCCTGTCCCCTGCTCCTGCATCTCAATCACCGCCGGCCTGCCACACCCAGCGCGATTTACGGCCGCTTTTTAGTCCTGTGGGGTGGGAGAGGAATTTTATTTTCCCCTCATCCCGTTTTCCCCCCCCCCCCACCTCCCATCGCTAAATAATAGCGATTTAAAGCAAACAGGTGGAGGGGTTTTCCCGCTTTTCCCAAGTTTTCCAAAGCTTCTCTGCTCCTAAAGCGTGGGAAAGGGGGTGAAAAGGCAGCGTTGATTTGTTTAAATTCTGTTTTTTGCCGGCCGATTCCTTAAAACAAAACCCCACATCTTGAATCTCCAGCAGGGAATATTTTAAGATTCTTCTCCCAGAGGTTGGCGCAGCCCCAACACCCCCAAAAATGAGGAATTTGGGTCTGCCCTGAACCCATGGAAGTCCCCGGGAAGCTCCTCAGCATTCCCTGCTCCAAAGGAGATGATTTGGGCTTATTTGGGAAAGATCAGCCAGGGAAAAGCCTCAATATTTGGGGAAGAAAAAGGAGGATCAGTGCAGGCTCATGGCATGGAAACGGCCCCGAACTGCTGGGATTTGGAAAATCCTTAAAAAAGGCAAATTTTCCTTGAATGAGGACAAGAAGGGCCGAGGTGAATCCAAGTTCCTGCCGAATTATTTCAAATTCTCCCCCCAAAAAAGGAGTTGTGGATCTCTGTGGGTGGGAAATGGGGCCGATGTGAGACCTTTCGGGGCTCCAGCAGCACAGAAATTCCCGCCGGGAATTCTTGGTGTGGATCGGATGCCGAGGGAAGGGGCATTGCCAAGGATGGGAGGGGAAAATCCAGCCCGGAAAGGATCCAATGGCTCCTCCAACAGCCGGGCAGGATCTTCAGGGACACCGAATCCCCCTCCAAGACGTGGCATTTCTCCCCAGGGGCATTTGCTGCCTCATCCTGGAGAAATTTGGGATCTTGCTGCTGTTTTCCTGCATTTTGGGAGTTGCCTCAATGACTCAAACCTCTCCTTTCCCAGTTTTCCATCATTTCCTGATGAATCCCCTGGGTTTTTGTGCTGGTTTGGTGCTTCCTGATGTTCATGGAGCTGGGAGGGGACTGGGAATGGATTCTGGGGTGTCCCCAAACCTCCCTGCCTGGAAAATCCTCTTTTTGCGCTGTCCCAGAGCTGCGATATCCCGGGATTTTCCTCTGGGCTGGGTGGGAATTGCGTCTCCTGACCCCAAACACCACACGGGGGAAAGGAGGAGGAGGAAGAGGAGGAGGAAGGAGGGAAGCAGAGCCAGGATTCCCACCCGTCCCGAGCTCCTTGAGCTGATCCACCCGGGAACAGCTCCAAGCTCAGCCCCCACCTCACCGGGGCTCCCACGGACCCAGAGCCACTTCCAGCCTTTTTCCAAGAGGAAAACACTGGATTTTCCTCCTTCTCCTCGGCTGGACGCAGGTCGGAAGGTGCTTGGGGAGTCCCGAGGCGGGGATTGGTCCCCAAAATCTCCCACAGCTCCTTCCCGGTGCCCTTCCCGGTGCCCTTCCCGGTGCCTCTCCCGCAGGGCTCCTCCAGGGAAGCGCAGCCCATGGATCCGGAGCGTCACCGCCCGCCCTTCCCGGGAATCCGAGGGGATGAGGCACCCCTGGGAGGATGGGGAGGTGCCGGCAGGCAAAAATAAAGGGATTTTTGGGAAGCTGGAGCAGCAAAGCGCCTTAACGGAGGGTTTGTGTTGCTGTCCGGGCAGGCCGGGGACAGCGGGGTGGGATGAGGATGGTTCTAGAAGCACCTCGGATAAATCCGGGTGGGAAATGCGGATTTAAGCCCAGGATCAAGATGCGGGAAGGAGCTCAGGGCTCACCCCAAGCCGTGCGACGCCCAAGCTGCCACCACCAAGCCAGCTTGGAAAAGAGATCGGAAAAGGGCATCGGGATGGGCTGGGACCTTCACCAACCTCCCAAAAGACCCTCGGGAAGGACCGGGACCGGCTCAACCCTCCCGGGAGCGATCTCCCGGTGGGCGACGGAGGGTGGCTGGAAGGAGCCTCATCTCCAGCTTGCTGAGCTCGGCATAATTGTTGGAAAAAGCGCTGCGCACATGCTGAGCTCCATAATTATCAGCCTTGTCTGCCAGGCTCGCCCTGCCCCCAGCACCTCGGCACACTTGATTATGATTATGGTGGCTAATTTTGTCTGGTGCATCTCGGGCATATGGGCCCCCACCTGCTCTGAATATGCAAACGCCGCTGATTTGCTCCTC
>JACBWW010001836.1:0-11351 GCA_020086605.1 Lanius collurio | reverse complement strand
CTTTTATTTTACTTCCCTACAGCTGAATATCCCACAGATTTCAACTTCCTACCTGCCAAATATCCCCACATCTCTTTGGAATCAGTGGTAGGAAACTGAGTGTAACATTTACAGAGGAGACAGAAATGTCCCAGGTGGTGTCCCCCAACTGTGGAATTTGTTTGTTTGCTTTCACAGATGATGCTGGTGTTTCTAGAAACTGATTTATTTCCCACTTCTCCTGTATTGCTCTGTTTTTGAATTTTTTTTAAAAAAAACAGAATATCAGAGCATTTATGACTTTGGCAATTATTTAATAAATACTTAAAAAATTTCAGTATACAATCAAATACCTTCATAATGCACCAAGTTTGCCTAAAAATTAGGAGTTACAGAACTAAAATATCCAAATCAATATCCAGAAGGTCTTTAAACCAAATTAACTTATGTAGGAGCAGTTAATCCTTGGTGTCAAGCCCTGCTGCCTTTTTATTTTTCTCCCCTTAAGTAATTTAAAAGATAATTTCCCTGAGGATTTAAAAGCCCTGAGATGTGCTATATAGAGTAGCATCAGCTCTGTCTGGTAAGAAGGACACAATTTACATGTCTTTAAAATAAATTGCCAGAGAATGTAATGCAGCCTTCCTGGGTACTTCCATTATAGCACAACCAACTTATTATCAAGAAATGTCAAATTCAGATGCTCATTCAGGAAGGAAAAAAATCTTACAGACTGAAACACAAAAATTATAATACACAAAGAAAGAGCAGCAAACCTAAGGAAACTAAGATGATAAATCTGAGCTTGAGAGTAGCTGTAATTAAAATGAGAGTGCACATATAAGCCAGTTCTTGCAGATAATGCTCACCTCTGGCAGATCCACCTGCCCTGAGTTCAGCTGTCACTCCTGCTCCTCTGTGGCCATGATCCTGCTCATCTTTAATCCCGAGAATTTACTGCTGAAAGTAGCTTTATCAAATAAAATTAGTTTGGGTGTTGAAGAAAATGGAAAGATATTTTCAAGCATTAACTGAAAAATACATATTCTTGTGCTTCATCCTTTGATTTCCCTGCACTTTATTGAGCAGCCATCCTCTTCATATTAGCATCTTCTACATTGTTTTTAAAAGCCATGGCTCCCCAAAGAGCCTTGAGCCAAAATCAAGTGACTGGTCTGGAATTTAAATCCCTGCATGAGTTCTGTTGAGTTTATGGACCCATTGGAGTGGCTGTACCTGCACCTCACAACACAACTGGTTTATCCCACAGGGGAGAAGTAGTCTGTTCCAAATGTAAGACTCATATCCAGCTTTTTCACCATTAGCAGAGTCAGAGAAAATGGCACTGGAACCCACAGATCTCACGGCTTTCAGACCAAAATATCACACCTCTGAGCTGGTTTTGCTCTAGAACTGAAAAAACTCAATGACTTAAATTCAATAAAAAAGGTGAAAGAAGTGACACTAACCATATATGTTTACACCCGAGATAAATCTCAAAAACTTGCAATGTTCTCAATTTTATAGTGCTGGAGAAGACAGCATTTTGACAGAGCACTTAGGTATTTAGGTATTTATAACCCTGCTGCAAGGCAGATTTTTTTTTTTAAAAAATCACCTTTCTGGACTTACAGAGGAAAGACAAGTATTTATAAAGAAGAATTATCTTATTTAAAATTCAGTGTGCTAAATACTTGAGCACATTGTGTTGTTTAGCAGAACCTGCAGTTCCCAAAGAAAAAGACCAATGTCTAATCAAAGTTGCCCACCTGGAAAATTGTGGTGCTTGTTCAATGTTATCAGAATAGGCTCATTTACTATAGAGGCATTGTACAAAAACAGTCTTGTGTATAAAACATTATCCTGATTATAGGATTACTCCTGTAAGCAGCCATTCATTTTAGAGCATCACACTCTTGTTAAAGCTCTGTGTTATTTTACAGGGATGGCAGTGAGCACTGCACCCTAATCCCAGAGGTCCTTGGGATAACCACAGCTCAAATTCCAGGGGAGTTGACTAAACTCCATCTCTTAATACCTGGAATTCAAAGGTGTTGTGTACGAGGGGGAGCTCAAGAAGATTTTAAAATTCCAGCTGCTAACTGGGGTCCATTCACTGTCTCTGCAGCATCCATTGCATCTGTCCTGGGATCCCCTCCCTGGGATCCCCCTGCCTTTGTCCTGAGGGTAGGGCTGGCTGCAGCTCACAATGTGCCTACTCACCACTCAGCTCCTTAAAAATCCCCCAAAAACCTAAGGGAGCCAAAGCTGTGCAGCAGCTGAGCAGGAGGGGATGGAGGCAGCCATAAAGAGAAACAAAGAGGGTTAATAACTCTGAGATCCCTGCAGGGTCATTAGCCAGCAATAACAGCCAAACAAGGCACTGTCCTTTGCCTGCTCAGCCCTGCCTGAGCACACAGGGCAGAAATCACCCCGAGTGTGACACTGTGCAAATTAAACCCCCATTTGTGCCTGCAGAGGAATGAAAACCCCACTCTTCCTCACACCAACATCCAATCACTGCATGACTGGTGCTCCTTCCCCAAGGAAGGGAATCTGTCAGCAATCCTTAGTGCACCAGTGCAGTCTTTATCCACAGAGGCCCCTCTCTCTATTTAATCAGCATGAAATAACTGAAGCAACAAGGAATTAGTTGAGGGAGTGAGCACTGTCAGGCAATCAGACAAAGCCCTTGACACCAGACATCCTTAGCCAAACATGGTAAAGAGAGTATTCATGTCATCTGTTTGTTGGGCAGAAATAGGACAGATTAAATACAATTTCATAGGAGAAGGGACTTATTTTACCAATAGCATGAAAAGCAAACAGAAAATGAAAATTAATAACAGCACAGTTTGCTCTCCCATGTGATTTTCCATCTCGCTATTTCACACAGCACTATAAATGATGTCAGATTGCCTACAAGTTTTAAGCCATTGAATGGAATCTCAGCAGATACCTGATGGACTTCATTGTTGGAGTGATTAACAAGATGCAGCCTCTCTTCTTGATATGAAGTGTGCCCAAGTTGTTCCAAGCATCATATGAACATTTTCCCCATGGATTCTTGTGTGCAGTGAGACCTGATTTGGAAGATGAAATTCAGAGTCTGTTTTGGAAGAGGGAACATATGTATAAATGTCCTAATGAATCTCAAGGTGAAGTGAGTTTTCAGCTTTTTTTATGACCCATTTTTGTCATTGTTAACATCAGTGATGGCTGGAGCTGACACTCTTATTAATAACTTTTCAAAATAATTCTCAAAAAACTTAGTGAGGAGACAGCAAGTTAAACAGGCTGGTATTCAAACAGTCTCACTGGACAAATCTCTCAGAATTGCAAAATTCTGATGACACAACAAATGTCTGCTCACATTTTCCCAATTGTTGCTCTAACACAGGCTGTTTCTGACAATGATCCCCCACGCAGGAAAGTCCAGAGAAACCACTCAAGTGTGCTGGATGCACAAAGAGAAAGAGCAGAACAAACAGAATCTGAAGAGGCACAGAAATATGTGAAAAAGCTGAAGGAATTGGCATAATAAGTGGAACAAAACCAGAATTTTAGCATGAACTAGTAACCACAGTTGTCCAAAAGCATTTTTATCTGCTCCCAAAGGTAGGGAAGTCTAAACCTGGGGCTCTGGCTGTGGTGAGAGGCCCAGGAGCAGCTCCTCACTAACTGGCTCTGCACTTGAGAGCGAGGCTGCCATGGTAAGGATTGATTCAAATGTAGACTCTGTTTCAGGGAATCCATAATTTATGACAAGATGCAGTAGTTTGATCCCAGACAAACAAGTGTGGACAAATATGGGCTCATGAGTTTGATAATTAGTGCAGTTTCAGTTGTACACCAGAATGGTGGGAGGTGGGGGGTGCACAGATGTGCAATTTTTCTCCAATCTTTTCATCCTGGAGTTTACCAAGGAATGATGCTATTCCAAATTTGAATTTTAAACTTAATTTCTCTTTCCTTTGACATCCAATTTGAAGCATAATTTTTCATTGTCATCCTGAGAAGTGACAGAAATCAAGTAGAAATAGCAGCCAGTAGCCACAGTAAATCATGACTGGGGAGTAATTAACTTGTCTATAATTAAACATGGTATCTGGAAAGAAAGTGTGACATAGCTAAAGAGTGGGAAAATTCACATTTAGCATAATTATTGATGATCACTTCATGTGGAATTTATTATTAAGGCATATACAGCAAGGAAGTGGATCATCCCATGTTCTGAACATCCTCACCCAAAATAAATGATTTCTTCACTCAGACCATTGCTCTACAGAAGGTCCTCTGAATTCTCCAATCACTCAAGGATTGCCTTACCAAATGTCCATCACTCCCATGCCTGCAGATTTCTTTAAGTCACCACTAAAATTGGTATTTCTTGTGATCTCTGATGGAACTTCTAAATCACTGAGGGACACTACTACAGTTGGCAAGAAACAGAACCAACAGGACATTTTAGAGATCAGAAGGTAGCCCCAAGACCTACCCCAGCCTAGCTCATACAGTGGGTGCCTTCAGAGGTGAAGAACATAGAGGTAACACATATTATTGTGTCAGAATTTTTAACCAGAGTCTCATTCCCAGCCCACCTTTGGGTGGTTTCAGCCACACATTAACACCAAGCAATCTAATATCAAATACTACCTGCACATTGCAAAACTGAGCTTCCTTTAGAGCAGTAGAGTCTTGCCACAAGTGGTCCTGAACTTGTGCTTTGCATTGTGTTTCTGATAAGTGTTCTGATAAATAAGAACAACATTAGCTGATTTAAATGCTTAAATCTGCACTTATTTAGTACTAATGCAAATATCTGTGCTTTTAGTTACACAGGTCCCCAGGAATGTCAGCAAAGCACAGGCAAAATAAGCACAGTGGTGGTTTAGTATCTGTAGATGCTGATAGAACCTGTCAGCATAAATACAATGTACAACGACTGTCAAAATGCAAATAGTGGAAAAAGCCCTTAAGAATGGCTTCTCACCACTGCTGACCTCCCTGGGAATACTGCCATGCCAAGAGCTTCCAATAGACTCAAATGCAGAGATATAATTGGCTCTATAAAAGCTGAGCTTAGGGCTGCAGAAAAAATTTGTTGTTTAGATGTTAATTGAGCCTATAAAAATACATGGAGGAGTGAATTGTGTCATTAAATTTCTACACTTGGTATTTTTGAGCTCCATGCTAAATTTAAAAAATAAAAATAAAAGGAGTTGAGCATACAGTGGATTATTAGAAACAATTTCTCCTTTTCATAATGAAAAAAATAAATATCTTGCTACCCTGCTGTTCCAGGCCAGTGGGGCTTTGTGCTGACTCCTCTTGGGCTCTCACTGCAAACACCCAATAACACTGCTAAGCCATAACATGAGCTTTCAGCAACCTCACAGGAAAACCTAATAGGGTGCATTGTTGGGTCTAATTCCAGATTTGAATATAGATGCATTCAGCTTTCTTCATTTAGGCACATTTCAAATAGAGGCAAAACCAATATCTAGAAAATAAATTCCTCTGTGCTGCTCTGGGAATATTTTGACTTTTGCTCCTCAGGCACAGATATGGTGCTGCTCCCCCTGCTCACAGGGAAGTTAATAATGTATTGAATGACTGATACAAGAAATGAATCATTGTTGTGCATTTCTGTGCTTTTAGACCTGTTTGTTCTGCAAAGCCTTTTGTTCTAATATTTATAAGGCTCCACAGTAAAATATGTTTTACAGGGAAGCATTTAGAAGATATCAGACTTCTGTGAGTAAATCATAATTTCAGAAATTACTTTAAAATAGAAGCAATCTGTTCATTTTAAGCTGACAGAAATTTCTTACGCTAATTACTCATTGTTTTAAAAGAGACAAAACCAAAGGCCCTTTTCAGGGTTGGGTGGGTCACTGAGCAGCCTGGTCTGGTGGAAGGTGTCCCAGCCCATGGCAAGAGTTGAAACCAGAAGTTCTTTAAGGTCCCTTCCAACCCAAACCATTCTATGATTCTGCAATAAAGGGTTTCTATTTCTCCTCCCTTTCTTTTCTAATTTTTTTCACACATGAAATTTTGTAAAATAAATCTAGAAATACCATTTAATGTGTTTGGTTTTATTTGGGTTAGAGCAGTGGCAAGGCACTAGCATCAACCCTGTTTTGTATTAGACTCAAACAGGCAAAACTCCTGATCCTGTCAGCTGAACCAGTAAATCTTCCCCAGACAGACAGTGCAGAATTCCAAGTGTAAAGGGGCAAGGACCTGATTCATGCCTGAAGTTGAATGTCTGAGGAAGTGCCAGCAGGATCAGGTGGATCTGTGACATGAGTAACTCACAGTGGGGCTGGGCAGAGTTGCCACCTAAAATTGATGAGGTTGACAAAGCTCAGCACTGAGTCCAGCAGCTCCCAGTTCCCACTAATCCTTTTACAAGATCAAACCCACCCACAAACTGGTCCCAGACTGCTTGTGCTCCCAACACATCCAGGCTGCTGCAATCCATGCCTTTTAATTCCAGTAGCAACTTGGCCATGGTGGGCATTTCATCCTATTTAACTAAGCACAACTCCAGGGCAAGGTTAGGGCCCAAGAAGTGCCTTTCTCTTGTCACCACCTGCTATCATAGAGTGACATGTTGGGGCTGGAAGGGACCTTTAAGTCCAGCTCATTCCTCCCCACCCCACAGGCAGGGACACCTCCCACTGTCCCAGGCTGCTCCCAGCCCCAATGTCCAGCCTGGCCTTGGGCACTGCCAGGGATCCAGGGGCAGCCACAGCTGCTCTGGGCACCCTGTGCCAGGGCCTGGCACCCTCACAGGGAACAATTCCTGCCCAAGATCCCATCCAGCCCTGCCCTCTGGCACTGGGAAGCCATTCCCCTTCATCCTGACATGCCAAGCCCTTGTAAAGACTCTCTCCCCATCTTGTAGGTTCTTCATGTACTGAAGGGCCAAAATTAGGACACCTCAGAGCCATCTCTTTTCCAGGCTGAACAATCCCAATTCCCTCAGCCTTTACTCATAGGAGAGGTGCTCCACCCCTCCAACCAACTTGGGTTATATATATCCCAAATTGTTGTTTTCCATGAACAAAACATCCCTTCCCATCTGCACTACAGCTTCTTCAGTGATAAATATTCATATATGGTGGTGCATTTTAGCAAGGAATCATACTGGCACCGTGATTAAAAACATGGAATTTTCTGCATGTTGAGCAAAGAGCTTAATGCCTTGATTTAGAAATATGCATCTAGTTAAATCCAGGCTTATGGGTCTTCCTTGTACTGATGGATTTGAGTATGTGCTTAAGTGCTTTTCTGAAGCAGAGCTTAACAGATGAAAAACCTTTTGAAACAAGAAGACTGAAAATCAGAAAGCCCTGAAAGATGGCTATTTAAATCTTCACGTAATCCTATTTGCTCAAATATTTACAAGATTTCTTTTCTGTCAACAGACAAAAATATCATTATTTTAATAACTGTAGAGAACAGGTTACACAGATAAATGAGAGGACCAGGGAAAATTAATTTTTTAAATTCCACGTGCTTGCAAATCCATTTTCCCTCCTTGATACTTGACCCCAGAAGCCACTGCTGGGTATCTCAGGCTGGGGCCTGTTCTGCACCTCCACATGTCTCAGTAGGAGCAAACACCTATTCACATCATGACAACTCCTTCAAGCTGATCTATCAGAACAGGAGACAGGGAATACAGGAGAAAAAAGAAGCTGTTATTTAAAAATCAAAACTATTCTGCCAAAGGGTATGAAAAGACCAAACACTTCACAGAGCTTCTGTGACAGCTTAACTTATCTGAGTATATGATACAGTAATTTAGAATAAAGCTGGAAAGAGTATGATGCATGGAATTAGTGAAGTGTATGACAGGGAGGGAATCTGAGGTAAAAACCTCAATTGCTAATGCATTTATAAAGTTAGAAATACACAAACCAATTATTTCATCGATCCAGGTATCATTAAGAGTGGGAAAAAAAAAAGAAAAAACAGGTTTACAGTAATTACCTGTCATTCCAGAAATAAATAAAGCTCCATTTAGGTAAGCAAAACTCACATGTGGAATGGGAGCATCACCTGAGAGTGACCTACAAGGCTGAGGAAAAAAATGCCTCAGATATGTTATTACTGACATGACTGATCACTGCTCAAGAAATGCACAGGTCTGGGAGGACAAAGTGAGCACTGAGGAGGAGGAGAACAAAGGATTTTGGCAGAGATTGCCACAGTAAATGCTCATTGAAAAGAACATTTCAGCAGGAATAAAGCTGGAGATACATTTAATGATAATATCCCAGCTCTCCATTCCCTCTAACTCCCAGACATCTGCTGATATCTATTATGGTATTTACATCTATCAGAGTCTTGGCCTTGTTGCAGGTCCTACCAGAATGTAACACTGGAAATTACTGCAACAAAAAATCCTGCTAGGAGGGCTGGTGAGTACACACTGATGTCTCATCAAATTCCACTGATACCCTCAAAGCCCAGCCTATGCTGAACTCTCTTGCTGGAGCAATGTCAGAAATCCATGACTTCAGGATAAAAACATAAATAAATAGGGGACAAAGCAGCTAAAGGGGATGTGATAAAGGAAAATTTCCTTACAAAGGAGTGCAGCTGTGTTACTGAAGTCCAGGGCTGGGTGATTATGACTCCTGTCAACAGATTACTACTGAATTTTAATCAAGTTCCACTCCAAGGGTGTAGCAGTGCTGTGTTCACAGCCAGACAAATTCTACCTACCTGACACCAACAGCATTCCCAGAAATCAGACCCTGGATATCCCTAATTTGAAGAGTTTTCTCATTTCTGTGTTAGGAGGAGGTAACACTGCTAATTCTAGACAGACCAGTTGTGCTCATGGCATCCACAGCCCACATCCATTCACTTTAAAATAAATGGTGACATTTATATGTATTTTCATAGGAGTCATTCCTGATGCCAAGAAGGATGCAAGTTTTCATCTGTGCTTTTCATTTGATATTTTCAAGTTTAGGAGACTTGTACAATGGTTAAACAATTAATATATTTATCCAGCAAAGTCCTGCATTTATTATCAGTTTCTTATCGGCTAGAAAGAATGAAAATAAGACCAAATTTGCAGAAGTGAGCACCTATATTCCAGGTGGAACTGCTGGAGACCACAAGCACTCTCAGCATTTATGAAATGAAGCCTGTGATGTTTAAACACTGACATCCTCTTTGTGATGTCAAATGGGTCTTTGCCTTTTGTGAAGGCCAGGATCCAAAAAGAGAATGCAAAAATGGTATTTATCACAAGGAGAGGGAGATGAGACAAAGGGGACAGTAAGAAAATATGCAACCTAAGGGAAGGAAATGAAAGAATATACATATGGGCTGCATTAATAAAAGACTTCAGAAAAAAAATCCATCCTAGAAAGTAGTGGGCAATGACACAGTAAAGCCATTGAATAGGATTAGATAAAAAGCTTAAAAAGATAATAAAAATAGTTTATTCAAGAAATAAAAAAGAATGGGAAGGGGGACAAAGGGAGAAAGAATTCACATTTTTAGCACAACGGACAAAGAGAAAACTATTCAGAGCTCAGCTATACTTAATTACATCTTGTTACCTTCTATGCAGCAGAAAAATATTTCAGGTCATTGTGTACAAATTTACAGAAAAATGAATGTTTCAGAAGTTTGGAGGTTTAAATAGTTGAAAATATTACTGTATGTAAACCACACCAACTTTACAGGGCTCAAAGTATTCAATAGACAAGAATAGAAAAAATCCTACTTGATTCCAGCTGAAACCAAAGCCATTCACCCAAAGTGTGTCCCATAAGAGTGACTAAGTGATCCCTCAGAATGCATTCACAGGCAGACATGCATAAAAGGGTGTAAAATTATATCTGAGAGTATTTCTTGTGTAGGAAAACATTCTGTATGCTCCTGGGATGTTCCATAGCAGAGGAGTCACGCTATTTCTACAGCACCTAAACAAAGAAAATGCACCTTAAAAAAGCTATATCAGAGTCTTAGTTCAGAAGTGGAGAAGCAGCACACACACTCCAGACAAAACAATGACCCAAACTGGGAAGTAACAGAACATATTTCACCTCTTTTATGTCAATTAACCACAATGTGAGAGTTTGTTCTGGCAGACACCAAGTAACTGAGTCCTGCTCCACAAAAAGGGCAAGGCTGGAATGTGCCATCCTATATGTTTTTAACCATTACATTATCTGGTCGTGCTGAGGCTGTTTCAGTGTTTGATGGATTATTTCAGCTCATCCCAAGGCAACACAAGGGACACTGAACTCATGGAGGAGCCACAGCCGAGTCCCTGCCACTGGACACACATTTTGTGATGTAACACAGACTGAGCCAAAAGGAGAAAAGCAAAGCTTTTTGTCTGCTGGTTCAAACCTCCAATTTTTTACTGGTGTGCCATGCCCTGTGTTCCAAAATAGGACAAAAGGAACACCATGGTAGCTGAGCAAAACAAGAAACAAAAACTGTCCCTACCCCGGAGCGCTGGGAAGGGAAGGATGAAAGCTGTTTCAACAGAGTGCAGGAGGTTACAGAGAGAGAAATCCCAGAGTGTGGGGTGCTCTCTGCAGCCAGCAGGCTCTGTGCAATAGGTGAGAGCTCACAATTACTCTGAAAGGGGAAGTTTGACACCGTGGATCCAACTCAGAAATTTCCCTGTGTGCAGCTCTGCCTCATACAGGGAGCCCACAAGCTCATGGTTTGTAAACCTCTTGCAGAGAAAGGTTTCAGAAATGAATTATGCATCCTGCCTAAAAGAAAAATACTCCATGGAGAATCAGTCTTCATACAGCAACTGAAAACTTCACACTTATTGCAAAATATCAACCCAAGAACAATATCCAAGTTGTCAAGCCTTTAGAGTCACTTTTGAGTAGAAGAAACAATTGTTGGTGTGTGGCATTTGGTGTAATTTCATGCTCTAATATGGAACAGTCAGTCCTTCATGCTAATATTTTCTAGGTAATCACCACAGAAACCAGAGAATCCAATGTTTCCTTTCAAATATAGGGAATTATCTCAGATCTAGCACTGAGACTTCAATTTAGAGAAAAAAACAAGTGCTTAAAGAGACACTAAATATAACACAGATATTATTTCAAATGTGACATCCACTCCAGATGTTTTAAAAGAATGCCACTTTCTGCAGTGATCTGCAAGCTTCCCTTCATTAGAAATGGGAAGACATCATAGGAAAAGAATATCCTGGACTAATGCCACTTTTGGGCCAGTCTTTGGGGAAGAAATATGATGCAGTGATTTCAGCCTACACCTAGAAAACCTGCTCTCAATGAACTGCTGCTGTTGGAACCCTGGGTTTAGAGAATTTAGGTTTCTGGGAGATAATAATATATATA
>JACBWW010001835.1:0-11352 GCA_020086605.1 Lanius collurio | reverse complement strand
CCATTGGGGCTGGGAGCAGCCTGGCACAGGGGGAGCTGTCCCTGCCACGGAACTGGAGGAGTTTAAATTCCAACCCCAACCATTCCCCAGTGTTGCCCTTCCCACTCCTTTGGGTGGGCTCTGCCTGCCCAGGGTTTGTCCCAGCAGGACGGGACCGTCCCTGCCCCGTGTCCCTGCTGTCCCTGCCCAGCTGCTCAGCCCCAGGCAGGAGCCAGGGCTGGATTTGGGGCTGGAAAATGGGAATTTATTCGGCAGCAGGAACCAGTGGATACGGCCCCTCCTCAGCAGGATGGGAGGGCCTGGAATGCTCCGTGCTCAGTGCTTGTCCTGGCTCCATCCACAGCTCCAGTGTGCTCCCAGTGAATATTTCAGTGTCTCCCAGTCACATCCCAGCACTCGGGGCTGAGTTTGTGGTACCTGCAGGCAGAGCCCAGCCCGGGGCAGGGCCGGAGCTGGGGCGCAGCTCCCACCCAGCTCTCTCCAGCACCATCCCATGAACCTCCCATGAACCTGGATAACTCCATTAATTCAGTATTTATCTCTGCTGCTGGAAATGGAGGGTTTGATTTAACAGCACACGGATATCGCATCCAGCAGGTGGCAGGGAGAGGGGAAAAAAACGAGGTGAAATTAGAACTTGAACCCAGAACAGGGTAATTGCCAGTCTGACACACTCACAAAGCTGTTGAACACAAACCCTGCCAGGGGCTGGCATTTCAGCGCACATGGAGCAGTTTGGGGTTCCTTCAGGGGGCAGAGCCCACACCAGGGCTGCTGGAGCCCCGAGAAGTTCTCATCTGCTCCGTGTTCCCCATGATTGGCAGCAGCTCCACCAAGAAAAACTTTAAAAAAATCAAATCTGAAGGTGAAAAAAAAATAATCTGTCTTGGAGGAGCAATAAGAGCTTGAGGCAGTCTGGGGGAATCGTCACTGGGCAGCCGTGGGACACAAGGACACGAGGTCTGGGCCCCACAGGGACAGCCCAGAGTGAGGAGCTGGGCTGGGGAAAGAGCTCCATTCCCCTTTCCAGGTGTTCCTGTCTCCAAAATTGCTCAGAATTTCCTGCTTGCACCCTCTGGGAGTTCCCTGGGAGTTCTCTGGGAGTTCAGACTGGACTGAAGCAGGAAAATGGGGAAAAAAGAGAGGAAAATAGGGGGGAAAGGGGAAAAATGGATTGGGGGGGAAGAGGAAAAATGAAGGATAAATAGTGAGAAACAGGGGAAAAGAGGGGAAAGGAGGAGAAGGGGAAAATGGGAAATGTATAAAGGTATCAATTAGGGGGTTTGTGATTCTACCTGTAGAAAAGTGATTTTGCAGGGATTTGGGGGGTTTTGGGGAGGTTTGGGAGATTTTGTGGGAGGGTCGGGGTGAGGCCATGGCCCTGCTGTGCAGAGCTCCTTGGCCAGCCCTGAGGAATCCTTCCCACCCCAAAATTCCAGGCCTGCTCCCCTCCCAGGGTGAGAAAAGCATCCAGAGCCAGCTGGGAGATCCCAGAGCTCTCTGGGTTTAAACTGAGGCTGGGTTTGAGGTTTCTGCTCCCCTTTGACCCCTCAGAAAAGCTCAGTTGAGGCCACAACCAAAGCGAAGCCTCCTTGCAGCCGGGCAGGAGGGCCCTGCTCCCATTTTCTGTGTTATTTCTCTCTGGCCCTCAGAGCTGCCCCTCATCCCCCTCCACCCCCTGCTCGGGGAAGGGTTTGGAGCCACACGGAACTCTGAGCCCCGGAGCAGCAGCAGGACGGACACAGGAGGGTTCCAAAGGGGGATTTTCCTCCCAGTTTGCCCCTCCGCGGGGATGGGCGGTGGTTGGAGTGTTGCAGGCGATTCCTTCTGCCTCTTTATTCGCTTGGCTGCTCCAGGAGAGCCGCCGGAGGTGGTCCTGCCCCTCCCTGCCCCTCCCTGCCCCTCCCTGCCGTGGGGAAGGCTCCAGAGCATCGCCCCTTTCCCCCAGGAATCCATCCCGGGGTGCCCCTTGTGATCAGTTAGAAACTGGTTTTGTTCATTGAACCATAAGACAATAAGTGGTTTTTGTGGGTTTGCAAACTGCAGAATGTACTGTCCTAATCATGTCGCAAACATTGCCCAAGGACCTGATAAAAAGAAGTAAATGAGTGACCAGAGAGAGAAAGATTATCTGCTTTCGGCACCCGACCATCAGGAGGCAGAAAACAACCCCCCAGCATCTGGCGGGGCCGGCAGGGAGATAAGGAAGGGCTCTGATACCACGGATACAGGGAAGGAAGCAGCATAAATTGGACTCTGAGGGGAAGTGTTGGGGTTTGGGAGTTTTTGTTTTTATTTCCTCTCGAGGAATTTTCTCCCATACTATGTTACCATGTCAACAAATGACTGGGTACTCGGGGGGAAACAAAGGAACTGGCCACAGAGGGGAGGGGCCCATCTGGGCCCTAGGGTCCTCACCTGGGTGTGTGCTGGGCACTCGAGACTTGGTGGGAGAGGGGAGAGACTCTCTCGTCAGCACTGCGGGTTTCCCTGCCGTTTATTTCCTCTCTGCTGGAAGAAACCCCGGGATCCCAAACCTGTCCTTTCCTGCCTCGCTGGGAGCTGAGCTGCAGACCCTGCTGCCTCAGCCTTCGCTGCTCTGCAGCCCTGCCCGTCCCGCCTGCAGAGACCTCCGGGGATTTCCTACCACAGCTCCGCAGCTCGATACATCTCGCCTGCCACCCGGAATTTGTGCTCCTACTGCTGCCCCAGCCTGCCTGGCCAGGAGAGCCCGGACAGACCAAAGGATCAGCTGCCCAGGGAGGTTTGTGAAGCCTTTCTTCCATCCCTTTTTCCCGAGATCTAATCTGCCATCACTGCGTGCTCTCCGAGCTCGCTCCGGAGCGCCCCCTGCAGCCGCGGGGGAACCATCGCACCTGCCCTGCTCACCGGGAGCCGCCAGCGCCCCTGCCGGCTGTGACTGGAACTGCACCAGAGGGGAAAGGGCCTGACAGCCGAGAGAGGCTGCACTGGGTTTGTGGTTCTGTCTTGTTGTCACCACTGTAGTTATTGTTGTTTGTTTGCCTGTTTATACATCTGTATTTTAGTAAAGAACTGTTATTCCTATTCCTTATATCTTTGCCTGAAAGCCCCTTAATTTCAAAATTATAATAATTCAGAGAGAAGGGGGTTGCATCCTTCACCCCAAGGGAGGCTCCTGTCTTCTTTAACAGACATCTGTCTTTTCAAACCAAGACAGGAAGAAACAGCGAGAGGTGCCGTAGGTGGAGCGGAGACTCCCCGGTCATCCCAGCGCTGAGTTTGCTCGCTTGCTTGCTGAAATTAATAAAATTCTTATTGACTTTGACACATAAAATTCAACGTGTTGCAGTTTATTACCCCCCTGGCGCGGTGCTGGCCCGGCCCTGCTCCCCTGCTCGTTTCTTGTCCCTCTGGTGACTCCCTGGGGCTGGCAGGGGCCGTTTCCTCCTCATGGAGAGGCAGGAGCAGCACTGCAAGGTTTGACACGGACAAGGAGCCCCCAGGCGAGCTGGGAACAGGGAAAGGAAGCCCAGTTTGGGTGGGATAATTGTGCACGAGGATTTCCCCAGGTGGATTTGTGCCCTGTGGAGAGGTGATAAATCCCCTGTCAGGCCCAGGAATGGGGAACATCCTTCTCCTCCAACCAGCAGCATTCCAGAATTGTTGTTTCTGCAGCAAAATCAGCAGCTGGATTTTCCAAAGGGTCAGCAGGATCCGAGGGCTGTTCCAGAGCCTCCCACAGGCAAACCCCATCCAGAGCTGCAGCTCCAGCAGGGTGGAGAATCCTGCAATAACCACTGCAATAACTGAGGCTGATGGAATATTCTCCATCCCTGGCAGACGTGGAGCTGAGCAATGACAGCTTGTGCAGGGAATGTTTCCAGTTCTCCTGTCCAGGGTTTTCTTGGCTCTGTCCTGGCCTGGTTATGGACAAACCTGTGGAACACAGGTCGAGGTTGTTCCTCCTGGTGCCAGCTCAGCCTCACTCCTGAAATAGAGATTTTTGGAGTTCACTTGAATCAACAAAATAAATTAAAACATTTAAATTTTAGCTTGTAGAATTATGTGTTGAATTTTAACCTTTTACTTGAGAAACCCCTGCCATGGTACAAAGGGCATAAGAAAATGCAAATCTCTGAAGCTTCTGGCATAAAGGACAATGCCAGAGAGGACCAGGAGAAGCAAAGAACCCAGATAAAGGGGCTCCTCTGTCGCCAAGCTGATCAAGACTGACAGACCTACTCAGATAGGCACCAAAGGACCAACAGTGCATGCACAGAGGAGAAAAGGTCAAAAGTTTGGTCCTGAGGAAGACCACGATCTTCAGCCTCAGGGACCACCACAGACCACCCGTGCGACCACCACAGCAAACCACGCATGCCCAGAAGGGCAGAGACCTATTTAGCATGAGAGGCGAGGACAGGCGGGGCCAGGGGTTGAATATGCATAGAAAAGTTGTGTAATGTATTGCATATGGAACACCTTTGTGAATAAAGATGTGGGTCAGACTGAGGCTCGGGGCACAAGTTTTTGGAGAGCTCTCTCACTTGTGCCGGGCGCTGACATCCATACCCACTTCATAACTACATCGAGTTGTGGAGTCGATTTATTTATTCCGCGTATCGCATCACTCCCACACTGCCTTGTCTCCATCACCATTCCCATCAGGAAATCGGCTTCCAGAGCGGGACCCATCCCAGCACTCTGTGAAAGGTGCCCAGGTATTGGTGCTGCAGTGGCAGGAGCTGTGAGGATGGAGAACGTTCCCACACTGGGAACGCCGTGCTGAGCAGCCCAGGGAAAGCAGGGAAACAACATTTCCCTCTCCTGAGTCGCACCCAAATTCCCCTTGGACAGAATTCCCATGCAGAGACAGTTCTGCCTTCTCCTGCCCTCATTCCCATGAGCACACTTAGCAGGCCAAGCCCTGAGCCGGTAATTAACGCCTGTCTAATTAGATGGAGAGGCACTGGGAGGGTGATCAGCGCCTTGCCCTGTCCCCCTCCTGCCTGGAGTGAGCAGGGACCTCGTAAAACCACACAAACCACAGGACCAGGGAAAACAGTGGAGAAACCATCCCAGGTCCTCATGAAATTGTTTTGTCAGTGGTTCAGACCAGAACGAGCCCAGCTCAGCCAGGCTCTGCATCAGCAGCACCATCCAGGGAAGGTCACAGCTCTCTGCTCTCCTCTCTGCTGTGGAAAAAATTGACAAAATATTCCCGTGTTCCTTGGGCTGTTGGGGGAGATGGAGGGAATTGCAGCGAGGCCCTGCCTGCATCCCCTCTGCCAGCCCCCACCGGGATCCTGCTCCTCACAAACCCTCGGGATTTGGTGATTTAACACCAAGGTGCAGCTGCCCCCTGCCCCTCCTTGCCCACAGCCCCTTCCCTGTGCTCGGAGCCAGGAACAGCACTGGGAAAACACCAGGAGATGTCAAAGCTGTGACAACAGGCACTGGGGGACCGCTGCCACCACCACGTGGGGAAGCAGGAAAAGAAATCCTCACTGCAGATTTTCCTGCTGCTGGTCTGAACCCTCCCAGCTGGTTCAACGCTCCGTTTATCTCCCCACCGCTGGCTGAAGTGTTCCAGGTTCGGAATTGGAGGCAGTTTGGGGGAATTGATAGTTGGGAGGTGCTGGAAGGGGGGAGGGTGCTCGTGCCAGCCACGGAAAGCTCCGCTGTCCCAGCCTGGGGCAATAAACACGGCCATAAATGCCAATAAAGCCAAAACGCTCCGTTTTTCCTGGAGATTGATCCCAGGGAAGGAGCGGGGGGTTATTGGTCCCTCCTGGATATTCCATGCAATTGTACAAACACATCAGGACTTCCACTCTGGGTGTGTTCCAGAGAGATAAATAAAAAAGCACATTTTGATAGGCTTTGTTTTGTCCCTGGTAAACGCAGGCTGGGACAGAAAATCTACGGCTCTTCCTTTTATTGCTGTCATTCCCAATAGCTGGGAGATGGGAATGGGGAAATATATCCAGGGAGTGATGGGCTCTGCTCTGTCAGAGGTTTCAGAGGTAAATAAACAAGTTTTATTGGCTGCTCTTACATCTCGATGTAGCATTTAATAGATATATTAACCACTGATCCAGCTGCCAGACATGCCAAGGAAATATTGTGCACGTCCCAGCCCAGCCTCACAATGTCACAGCAAATGGGGATTTTCCTAATGGGAACAAGGTTTGCTCCCATAAAGCACTCGGAGCTTTTGGAGCTGATTTCCTGCTGCTTTCTCCCCCCTCTCCTCACACCCAGGTTTTGAAATTCCACCCAAACGACCTTCACTCCTTCCTGGCTGGGGGAAAGCAGGGATAGGGATGGGAATTCGGGCTGGGGAAGGCCTTGGATGAAGAAATCCAAACAGAAGGACTCCTGGGCGGCCCACAGGAGCTCCTCAGGGACAGGGGATGCAGGACAAGCCCTGTACCAAAACCAAGACTTGAGCAGCTAAAGCCAGAGCCCAGCGGCTGCAGAGTCGATGCCCAAACGCAGAAATAAAAAGGACCAGGACTAAAAAGAGGCAGAGTCACCAGGCTGTGGGGGTCAGGCCTGGAGAGGAGGGGCTGGTGGTGTTTAACCTTGTTGGGAGCTGGGCAGCAGCCCTGGGCACCCGGGGCACTGCTCCTGTTTAGATCCTCGGTGGGTCGGCGGTGGGTTTGGAATAAATAAAATTTATTCTTCCAAAAGAAGAGTAAATCTCAGCTGCTCCTTCTTTCTTCTCCTCAGGCAGCACCAGGAGTGGCTGCCCCTGGGGGAGGTTTCAGGTCTGGAGTCCTGCGAGCTCCAGGTTTTGTTCCCTGTGCCTGAAGCAGGCTCAGGGCCGGGCCTGGGCTCTGTGTGAGCTCTGTGGCCGAGCTCAGGGCTGGCTCCCTCCTTCCCACCGCGGCCGGGGCACCTCCTGCTCGCCCACGGGTGCCCAGCCCAGCAGCCTGAGGCTCCTCTGCAGGGCAAACACTGAGAAAGGCATCAGCTGAGCCCCCCATTAACAGTGGTCATTGAGTGTGACCCCAAACTGCTCAGCCCCCCGTTAATTCCCCCTCTGCTCATCCACAAACTGCTCCGAGAGCTCGGCTCAGGCTGCGAAACCCCAGGAAGGAGCTTGGGAAGGGCAGTGCTGTGGCCACTCAAAGTGCTGCTTGTTCAGTTTGTGCCACGCTCAGCACAGGAAATTCAGTCCCAGACCACCCCCAGATGCTCCAGGCTGGATTTTTCCTGGCATGCAGGAATGCTGAGACATTTTAACAGCTCCGAGGCTCTGCCCATCCATGGTGGATGGAAAAACAGCTCCAGGGTGCTCAGCCCTCCATGGCCAGCCCAGCCTGGGCTGGAGATGCCTTTCCCAAATCCAGGGCTCCAGAGGCTTCCACAGCCTCAGGATAAACCCAGACTGGGCCCAGCAGGTGCCTGTGCTCCCTCAAAGTGCCTGGAGTGAAGGGAAATAATCCCAGTTTCTGGGAGTTTCCCAACGCAGCCACAGAACTGACCCTGATAAGACCCATCCTAAAGCCCAGATGTTTTCTCTGCCTTCCTGAGAATCCTGAGGGGAAATGGCTGAACCTGGCTCGAGTTCAGCTGCAGCTGAACAGCATCTCGTGTCTTCCTCACTGCTGTCTTCTTGTTCCTCGTGGAACCAGTGCCTGGAATTTCCACGGAGCTCCAGGGTGGATGGACCCGGTCTCTCATGGGAATGCAGCTCAAGGCAGGTGCACTCTCAGAGTCCCACTGGTCCCACTGGTTTGCTCTGGGAGGAATTCCCAGGGGAGGAATTTTCCCAAGAAAAGCCTCCATGAGAGCCCCGAGTTCCTGGGACCACCCCCACACAGGAAAACTTTGGGAAAGAAGGAGAGAGGCAAAGCCCAGCGAAGGCAGAGGATGAAAAATGCATCAAACATCGCGGGGAGATGAACAGATGAGAGAAACAAAAACAAGGAGCCAAGGGAGGATCTGAAGAAAATTCCTTCTGATACCACACTCGGAGATAAATAAAATATGTTCCACCACAATGTGCTCCAGCAGCTGGCTCTGGGCTGTTCCTTCTGCCTGATACAAACAAAGTTCCCACTGCTGATTAAATCCATCAGAGCCAGGCCTCTGCTGCCTCGAGCTGCTCGCCCTCCGCAGACGCCGGCGCTCCACGAGTGCTGNGCTGCAGGGGATGTGGCAGGGCTCAGGGATGGTGGCAGGGCTCAGGGATGTGGCAGGGCTCAGGGATGGGAAGGGCCGGGGGCCATCGGTGCAGGGCTCGGTGATGTTTGGCTCCAGCTGTGCCCAGCGAGGGCGGTGGCAGAGCTGTGCCAGGACAGGGACAGCTGCCAGAACTGCTGCACAAAAAACCCTGACAGTGACCCTAAATCAAAGGGAAGGCAGAGCTCTGGATAAAACCAAGCTGGGTTTTCCACAGGGGAAAAAATCCTAACGAGGAGGCTGAGTCAGGCCCAGGAATGAGTCAGAGGCAGGGAATGAAGATGATTCCAATTCCCAGGGACTCCTGGCACCCTCAGACTGGAGCTGCACGGCCCAGGTCTGCTTTGAGCTGCCTGGTTTTTGGTTTCTCGACCTTCAGAGTGGAGTGGCTGGAAGGAAATTCCAGGTCCAGAGGGGTGAGAACAGAGGGAAGCAAACTCAGGGTCTGTCACCCCTTCCCAGCCAGGATCAGGGCAAAGGGACCCCCTTGAACCTCCCTTTTTAACTCTATTGAATCTCTATTTTTAATTCTCTACTGAATCCCTTTATTTCAATAGGAGTTGCATTTTCATGCAGCACCTTTAGTCCTGAAAAAAACCAAACCTCAAACAAACAAAAAAACTTTTCTTTCACTACTCCAGACATTTTGAGTTTTTTTTTCTTTTTGAGTAGAAAAGTTGTTTTGAAACAGTAAAATCCATTTTCCCTCTGATAATCCCAAACCTTTGTGCCCCAAAGTCTCTTGGCAGCTTTGAACAGAGGCTGAGGCACAAACCAACCACCCAAGGAAACCTGGGGAACACCTCCCCTGTGGGCTCAGGCTCTCTGGGGATTCCAGTCCAACTCCCCCACCCTCTCAGGCAGGAATTCCTTCCTGTCCTTGGACCCACAAAATCCCTGCACTGCCAAGTTCACGGAATCTTGCCCTGCTCTGGCTTCCTCCACCACTGTCCCTGCAAATCTGAACCACAGAATTCTTCCAAGATTATTTCAGACCAATCTCCTTCTTCTCTTTCTCTCCAGGGAAGCTGAAACTTCTTCATTCAGGCCTGGCTGAGATATTGATAAATGTACAGATTCATTTCCTATTTCAGCTGGGCATATTTTTATTTTTTTTCCCAGTTAATTGTGTGGCAACTTAATTTATCCTTTGTCAATTTGTTTTCCCTCAATAAATGATCTGCCAACAATATGTTGGTTTTAATTAGCCCGCAGCAATTGTCTGCAGCACTGTAAATCAGCTGCTTGTTTGAGCCATGAATTGAAAAGGACAGATCATTGCAATTCATATTCTGCATTCCTGGAGGTTTTGAGGTTTTTTCTTCTGGAGGGATTATGACAAAACTGTGTTTGCAGCCAGGAAGTGACAGCACGCTCAGATAATCAGCAAGAAAGAGAGAAATGTGTGAAAAATGGGAATAGTTTTTGGGGTTTGGGGGATGGTTTTGAGTCAGGTACATAAAGGAAAGAGAGGACTGTGATTGAAGATTCATTTCTTTGACGAAACATGAGCCCATCTCTCTCCTACCTTATATATATATATTAAAATTAATTAATGATTCAGTTAATGATTTTACATTTAAAACAGCCATCCTGGGTGTATTCACACGAGGAGGTGCAGACACTCAAACCCCTCCTATGGAAGAGCGTTGGGCTCAGTGGAGAACAGGAAATGCCTGGGAATCAGGGATTAGGGGATGGGCATGGCCCTGCTCACTGTCCCCGACTCTTTCCCAGCCAGGCTCTGCCTCTCTCCTTGGATTCTGCTCCAAGGCTTTGCTGACCCTGTGGTTATGATGATATTTCCTTAAATGTTCTCATCATGGCAAATCCTCTCCTGCCCCCTCCCCTCCCTTGGTTCAGCAGAACTCCCCCCCCTCCTCTCCCTGTTCTCTGTTTTGGTTCAGGGCAGGAATTTCACACCCTGAACTAAACCCCTGCAGGGTCCTTGTGTCGGGTTCCCTCTGTGACCTCAGGCTGAGGTTTGGGACATCCCACAAATCCATCTCGGAGCCTTTCCCTGCGAGCTCTTTGGGGCCTCTGGAGCCTTTTCCCTCCCGATTCCCTCAGAGCATCCACGGCCCAGCCCGAGACCTCAGCCCTCAGGAAGGAGCAGGAAATGATTTCACCTCCCTGTCCTGGGGGGGAGAACTTCCCCAGGAGCGGTGTCCTCACGGGGACAGCTCTGCTGGGGCAGCCTTGGGAGGCTTTGAGCACAGTGGGGCCTTGTCTTCATCCTCATCCTCATTATTGTCACCCTTCATCCTCATCCTCATTATTGTCCCCCTTCATCCTCATCCTCAATATTGTCACCCTTCATCCTCATCCTCAATATTGTCACCCTTCATCCTCATCCTCAATATTATCACCCTTCATCCTCATCCTCAATATTATCACCCTTCATCCTCATCCTCAATATTGTCCCCCTTCATCCTCATCCTCATTATTGTCCCCCTTCATCCTCATCCTCAATATTATCACCCTTCATCCTCATCCTCAATATTATCACCCTTCATCCTCATCCTCAATATTCTCACCCTTCATCCTCATCCTCAATATTGTCCCCCTTCATCCTCGTCACTGCCACCCTATGCCAGGGTCACCTGCTCCACCTGCAGTGTCCATGGCAAAAAGGGCCATTTAGGAGAGGCTTGGCTTGATGGAAATCCAAAGGAACTGAGGGGTTTGGATCACCCCCCTTTGTCCCCCTTTGTCACCCGCTGCTTTCTGCAGTGCCCCCGTGGGAATCTGCTGTGGCCCCCCCGGGATTTGGGGTTTGCTGTGGCCCCCCCGGGATTTGGGGTTTGCTGTGGCCCCCCCGGGATTTGGGGTTTGCTGTGGCCCTCCAGGATTTGGGGTTTGCTGTGGCCCCCCGGGATTTGGGGTTTGCTGTGGCCCCCCGGGATTTGGGGTTTGCTGTGGCCCCCCCGGGATTTGGGGTTTGCTGTGGCCCCCCGGGATTTGGGGTTTGCTGTGGCCCCCTGGGATTTGGGGTTTGCTGTGGCCCCCCGGGATTTGGGGTTTGCTGTGGCCCCCCGGGATTTGGGGTTTGCTGTCACCGACTGGACAGAGGCTCCCCATTCCAAAGGGCAGCAGGATTTGGGCCTGGGAAGCAAAGGATGAAAAGCAGGAGAAGAAACCATGAAAATGTCTCTTCTTGGAGGAGAGCTGAGCAGG
>JACBWW010001834.1:0-11353 GCA_020086605.1 Lanius collurio | reverse complement strand
CTCACACTCTGGGCTGCCTGCCATTCCAGCCATGGAAAATACAACACTGTTAGAAATTCTTAAAATTTAATCTCTCTACTCAGGCTTGGTTTGCCTCTGCCTTGGGGAAAGGAATTTTAAGGTGTTTGTTAAGGGATGTTACACCACTCAAGGGAGAGGAGATCAACATCTACACAGACTGGGAACAGCCCAAAAGATACCCACAAAGATAATGACCATTAACAAATCATCCACGACCATCAGCAAACACAAAGGAACCTCTGCCCCAGGCACTGCCCCCGGCACAACTGGAGACCCCCGGTCTGGGAAAGGCTGAGAAGGAAATCAAGGAGTGTGGACCTAATTAACTGCAGAGGCCAAGGAATCCGGGTCCCACAGGAAACCAAATACTGAGAACTACCCAACTTGGAAACAAGGAACATTGAACCTACGGACTTTTATGGGTTTAGACAGCATAAGATTGAGGAAAAAAATCGAGTAGAGCTCGTGTGCCATGGAATGATATTCTCTGCACACCTGGGCTATGTGTACATGAAATGATTTCTGTTGCACATCCTGGCCAGATTAAAGTAATGCCTTCATCCTCTAACATCAAAAAACTACCTGGAGATTTTTTCTTCTGCCCACAGTGTCACTGACAAGATTACACCATTAAAATGCTTTTCTAAAATAATCCTACTTTGACATTGTCACTTGGGATTTGGCCAGGGGTGTGAGGGTCCAATTTTACACATATGAGAAAAAGCAGAGAAAATCTTTATTGCTTTGGGTTTCTTTTGTCTATGTGTGTGCGTGGCTGTTAGTGATGGCAGAATTTTGGATTCGGTTTTTCGATGTTCACTTTAGGTTGCATTTTGCAAAACTGACACAGCTTTAAAGGTCACCCTCAAACTCATAAAGAGTTCAGACAATATTGGCTAAAAATAATTTTTAAAAAAGCGGCTGTTTTGGTGGAGCCACTTGTGAGTCACCTGATGGCTGCCCTGGAAGAGAAGCTTCGTTCCAGGCAGCCAGCAGAGCAGCTTTAGAAATGCAAATTACCTCTCCTGGGGGAAGGGTGGACAATGTCCCAGGGTCTCCTGGCCTGCGGGAGGAATTGGGCTCAGTCCCTCTGCCCCTCACCCCAAGCTCTGCCTCCCTGCACTCACGGAATTTGCATCACTAAAGGCACAGCCCACACTGAGCATCTCTCACTCTGCAACACAAATTGCTGAAGCTGCAAAGGAAAACAGCAAACGGAGAATGTTGGCACAACTTCACTCAAAAAAGCGCGGGGGAATCATCCCTCTCCCCACTCCAACAGGTGCTCTCACTGTCTGTGTTATACAGGCTGGGCTTCACCACTGCCGTGGTTCTGCTGCCTCCACTTCAGCCAAATCAGCTGGGAATCCAAGCACGGGAGGATTTATTCAGAAAAAAGCGATCAATTGATGCATCCCTGGCTGGAGGAAGCGCACAAAAATGGGGAAAAGGAGAACGGCCACCACAACAAATCCTACAGCCCCAGGGAGCAGCCCCTGGGAACCCAAACGAATTCATACCAGGTGCCACAGAACCCAGTGATCATTTCAGTGCCATCAGTAGATTACAAACTGGCCTCCAAATCATAACCAAGCACACAGCTCCAGCTCCTGACCTTCTCACCGACCAATCCACTCCGATGAGCAACGCCACATTTCACCCTGCCATGGGAGCAGATTCTCTTCTAGCAGAAGGACCAGGAGCTTGTGGAAAATTAAATGACTCAAACTGCTCCTGGCAAAGAGATGGCAAAGGAAAAGTGGTGAAACAGACAACAAAGGAAATAAGAAAGCAGCACATGTACTGGTCCAAACGTGGAAAGGATGGGAATGGGACACGTTTTTGTGCTTCCCTGACACACCATGGCTTAAACTTAGAATGCTGGTTCTCCTCTCAGGTGCTACAGCAACTCTCATCTTTTTACCATGCACCACACCTTGCTGAGTGCAGCTCATTCAGCAGGGGATCAAGGGCATGCAGGGGGCAGCCAGGCCTCCTGATCCACAAACGGCTACAAAAGGACACACAAGGAGGTCACTCAGAATAATCCCAAAACCAAAGAAGGCCCAGGAAGAAGACATTAAGGCAATTTTAAAGTCTGCAAAGAGAAGTACTGAGAATTTAGGAAGAAGAGGGACTGAAAGGAGTAGGATGAATTTGTCCTTTCAAACAGATCCTGTGAAACTTCTTGGTGATAGGGCCAGGGACTTGTCCATTAAGGAAGCAACAGGAGAAAGCACCATCAGCTTCAGAAAATCTTACCAATTGACACGAACTGCTGCTCAGCCAAGATCCTGCTGAAGTCCTGAACTTCCAGAACAACAACACAGACTTAACAGAGCCACGAATATCAGGTGTTATAAAAAGTGGGGGTGCACATTAAGGGGGACATGCAGGAGGCGGATGGGGAAGTCTGTACCTTCCAAGTACCTCAGCCACGGGGGAAAGGGACACGGAGATGCGGCCGGGGAAATCAGGAGAAAAACGAGGCTGCGTCCGCCAACAACTGCAGAGACCCCACGGCAAATGCCCCACGGCCTCTCCCTTGCTCCAGCAATAAAGTTCCTTTTACAGGACTCCTCCGTCTCCTTCGGGCACAGAAACCTCTGGCCACGGCAACTTTCCCGCACGGTGCCGGGCACGGGGCAGCCGCCTCTGTGCTCCCGACAGCACCCGGGCCGAGGCAGCGCCGCTCCGGCAGCGGCTCCTGCCGAGGCAGCAGCGGGAAGGAGACCGCGGGCAGCCGCTCCCGCAGCGCGCTCAGGCCAGGGGGAACACGGCGCGGACACGGCACAAGGAACCCGCCAGAGCCCCCTGCCGCCCCCTCCGCCCGCAGCGAGCCCCGAGCCCCGGCAGAAGCGAGCGCGGCTCCCACCTGCGCTGGGGCCGCCTCCGAGCTCCGCCGCCGCCGCCGCCTCCCCGGGCTCCGGCCGCGGCCGCCGCTCCCGGGCCCGCACAGACGCTCCGCCAATGGCGCCTCTGCTGCGCCACGCGCGCCCTGGCACCGCCTCACCGGGGCCGGGCTTCTCCCCGCTCCGACCAATCCGCGCGCGAGAACCACGACTGACGGCACAATCGGCCAATCGCAGCGAGGGGCGGGCTCTGCACACGGCCCAGCCTCGCCGCGCGCTCTCAGGGCCCCCCGGGCTGTGCGAGGCCAAAGCCGCAGATGAGCAACAGCCCCGCAACGGGCCCGGCCCGAGCCGCCATGGAGCTGGCAACAGAAACAAAGCTCTCCGCTGCTCCCGCCACGGCTTGCCCAGCCCTGCCTGTTGGGCGGCACCGGCTCAGCGGGAAGCCCTGCAGCCTCACTGCTCCCGCCCCTAATTAGGAGCATCCGTGCATCGCTTTGATTTCCCCCAAAAAGGCAAAACCGCCCCAAACCCCTTTGGCTGAGTGCACGAGGGGAGAGATTTCTGGCAGAAAACTCCAAAAACTCCGAGCAGGATCATGAGAAGCGTCCAGCGGGTGGGAGCAGCCAAGAGCACAGCGCTGCCCCAGCCCGAGCGGCCCCGGCTCCATCCCTGCTCCTCCCGCGGGATGCGATGGGTTTGGGGGGAGGGGGCCAAGGGTGGGCGCTGGGCCTGGGGGGAGGAGGAGCAGAGAGGGGGGAGGGATGAAGGAGGAGGGGGAGAGCGGACGGAAGGAGGAGAAGGAGGAAGTGCAGGAGGAGCGGCAGCAGGAACAGGAGGAGGAAGAGGAGGCAGCAGGTGCGTCCATCGCTCCCCGTATCTGCAGCCCCCCCGGCCCGGGAGCATCGCCCTCCCGCATTCCGCAGGTTGCCCGTGGGACGGACTCAGGTGGGAGAAGTTCCTGGAGAACTGTGTGGTGGGAGGGAGCCCAGGGTGCAGCAGGGGAGCGACTCCTGTCCCTGAGCAGCGGGAGAAGCCCCGGGGGATGAAGTGAGCATGGCCCCCATTCCCTGTGTCCTGCACTGCCGGGGTAGGAGGTAGAGCTGGACGGAGGGAGGGGTGAGAGGAAGAAGTTTTGAAGGGTTGAGTAAGGGGGTAGTCCTGGGTAACTCATGTAAGCACAGTTAACTATTAAGAGAGAAAACTTAAGAAGCTGAATTTACATTTTGTCAAGATAGAGGGGACAGGAGGAGACAGCAAATGCTAATTCAGACAGCAAATGCTGATTACAAGACCTTGGAAGTAGGATTCGCCCTGATCTTGTTAAGATAGAAGGAACAAGGGTCATCCCAAAAACTGCTGAATCATTCCTCAGACGACCACGCATGCCTCAGGGAGAAAGGTGAAAAGGGCACTATGAGGAAGACTGCTGATCTTCATCGCAGAGACCCCCGAGGAAGAGGAAAAGCCTTCCTCAGTGCGACCACCAGGACACTCAACGCATGCGTGACCCGTATGCTAATGGCTTACGGGAAATTATTTGTATAACCACACCTGTCTCAAGGAATGTAATGAATATTCATAATTTAACCCATAAGTACTGTATTGTAGAAAGTACCGGTGTGTGTGTTTGGAGGAGCGATCCCCCACACACCCGGCGCCGAATAAAGCAAATACCCACTTCTCTGACTCTGTCTCTGAAGTGACTCCTGGCCTGGCTTGGGGCGAATCAATTGGCGACCCAGGTGGGACCCTCTCTGCCCGGCTGCTGGATCCAGGGGTGAGCAGACCTCCCAGTCTCGACCCTGAAGTTTTAGGGGGAGCTCAGCTGTCCTTTGGCTCACAGCGGAGGTAGACAAGGACCATCTGCACCAAATTAAGGTATTTGCTATTTTTTGTTAAGTAAAAATTCCTGCAGGTCCGGGGTTCGAGTCCCCGAGGGTGGGTTGAAAGTCCCGAGGAAGACTGGGTCTCCCAAAATTAGTCCTGGGCAAGAGAAAAAGTACCTTCAAGGGGTTGGATCCCCGGGGGATTTGATCCCACTGTATAAGGTACTTTCAAGGGGTTGGACCCCGTTGACGGGCAGTATTGGACTGCTATTTTTTTTCCTGTCTGTTGTTATTTTGTTGTTGTGTGAGTAAGAATGCATGAGACGTGCTGTGTCTAGCACGAAGCGAGAGCGGAGCTCTATCTGCGTTTCCAGGACCCGGCGACGGGCCTGGCCAGAGAAAAGCGAAGCGTTTGACAAAGAGTGAATGAGTATAAATCATACTAACTGTTGATTTGGAGTTCAACCTTGTTATCCAAAGGGGGGTGGACTGTATTTTTTAAGGAGAAAGATTTTAATTTCTGAATTGAGAACACCCAGGCCCCCAATGCTTTTCTAGTATAGCTTCAGCTGATTTGAAATCCCGTGTTTTGTGTGGGAACAGTTGTGAGACTTGGATTTTGTGTGCAAGTATTAATTGTGAGAGAACTGGTGTGGTTTATTAGAAGGACTGGCTAGTGTCCAAGCTGCTGGAGCTTGAGATCGGATGAGAAAGGCAGTAAAGGTGTAGAGAGAGTAAGGGGAGAGTGGCAGAACGTGGCTTTTGTAGAAGGAGGGAGTTGGTTCCCTGGTTTTGAGGTTTGGGGTTGTGGAGAAGAGAAAAGAAGGAGAGAAAAGACAAAAAGGCAATGGGATCATCAGAAAGTAAAGAAATAACACGGAAAAGTCCACTGGGATGTGTGTTAGCACACTGGAAAGAACTAGGAGGAGCCCCCGGGGGGACTATGAAAAAGAGCACCTTAATTAAATATTGTAACCAATGGTGGCCATTATACAAATTAGACGATGGTGAAAAATGGCCAGAAAATGGTTCTTTAAAATACAACACTCTATTGCAACTAATGTTATTTTTAAGGAGGGAGAATAAATGGGATGAGACCTCCTATGCAGATTGTTTTTTTACCTTAAGAAGCAAACTAGAGTGGCAAAAACAGTGTGGTATTTATTTGGCACCACAGGACTCTATGGTCCTCCTTCTAGAAAAGGAGGCAAAAGGAAAAAGCCGCATGAAGAGGTGTTGCTCATCATGTAGTATCGGACAAAGGTGTTTAAAGCTCAAAGCTGAAGGAGATCAGGATCCTTTAGAAACCCAGGAGTTAATGAAGTACAGTGGTGACACCCTGACACCAAGGACAATGTCCCCGGTGCCCCCAACATCCCCAGAGGATAGTGGGGATGAAGGGACGAGTGAGGAGGGCTCAGGGATATCATCCAGAACTAGGAGCAAGGCCCCTGTGGAGAAAAAGCTCATAGCACCGCTTAGACAAGTGGTGGGGCCAGATGGGGGGATAACAAAAGTTAAAGCACCATTTACAGCTTTGGATTTAGATACCTGGCGGGAGGCAGCCAGAATGTATAGAGAAGACCCTGAAAAAGTAGCAAAGAGGTTTGAATTGGTTGTTAGAAATCAAGATGTTGATTGGGAAGATATAGACCTAATGTTATCAGAGTTAACTGAAACAGAAAAAGCTGCTGTAATATCCACGGCTAGAACACATGTGCAGGGACAGATAGCTACTGGGATATTGCATGGAAATGTAGATAACATTTTCCCTACAGGAAACCCTCACTGGGACCCCAACGACCCACAAATGTATCTGTCTTTAGTTAGATACAGGAAACTAGTACACTGGGGACTGCTAAATGCTATACCTAAAACAGTTAATTGGTCATTGTTATTTAGTATTCACCAAGAAACCACTGAGTCCCCAGGTGCATTTATAGAAAAACTAAGGGATAATATGAGGAGACACACTACACTGGACCCGGCCTCTGAGATTGGGCAGCAGCAGTTAATATCTTTATTAATGGGACAATCAGCGCCGGACATACGTAGAAAGCTGCAAAAGATCAGAGAACCAGATAACCGAAACTTAGAAAAACTTTTAGCAGTGGCATGGGAAGTCTACAAGAACAGAGCACAGCCCCACACAGTCGCGCTGGCCCAGGTGAGGGGATCGGGATTCGCCAGAGGGGGGAGACGGCCACCACCTGGAGGCCAAAGGCAGCAACGCCCAGGCTCCGATCGGTGTTTTCTATGCGGACAGCCCGGGCATTGGAAACGGAACTGCCCCTCGAACCGTGCCGTAACCCCAGCTACTGTGGCACAGCTACACCACGAGTGACGGGGACCGGCGGGTCCCTCCCTGGCCGACCCGCTGGTCAAAGTCAGGCTGGGGGAACGGGAGGTGGAGTTTTTAGTGGATACTGGAGCCACATTCTCAGTTCTGAATCAGACCTTGAGTCCTGTAAGTAAAGATTATATCCATGTTGTTGGGGCTACGGGGAAAACTAAAAAGGCCTACTTTTTGAGACCCTTAAAATTTACATTAGGCAAAAGGATGGGAATACACCAATTTCTGTACCTTCCAAAATCGCCTACACCCCTGTTAGGCAGGGATCTATTAACCTGGTTAGACGCAAAAATAGAGTTCACAGAACAAGGAATGAGACTACAGGTTCCTGAAGAAAAAATTAATTTTGGCCTTAAGTTTGGCAAATGTCCCAGAAAAAGGAGAAACACCCATAGATAGTGAAATAACAGATCAAGTAATCCCACTAGTATGAGATGTCAAAATTCCAGGAAGATCAAAGCGGGCTTCCCCAGTGATTATTGAACTATTAGAAGGGGTACAGCCGGTGGCTGTCAAACAATATCCACTAAGGCTTGAAGCTCGTGTGGGAATAGAACCAATAATTGCTAAATTCATCGATCAAGGGTTGCTGAGAGAGTGTAGGTCCCCCTACAACACCCCAATTCTACCAATACAAAAGCCAAATGGAAGTTATCGATTAGTTCAGGACCTGAGGGCAATAAACGCAATAACAAAAACACTGCATCCCGTAGTAGCCAATCCTTACACCTTACTTACAAAATTACAAAGTGACTGGGTTTGGTTTTCAGTTCTAGATTTAAAAGATGCTTTCTTTTGTCTGCCATTAGCTAAAAACAGTCAGGAAATTTTTGCCTTTGAATGGGAAAACCCCAAAACAGGGAGAAAGAGTCAGCTCACATGGACTGTATTGCCACAAGGTTTCAAAAATAGCCCCACGATATTTGGAGATCAACTATCTAAAGAATTAGAAGCCTGGACACCGCCGCTTGGGGAAGGTACACTTCTGCAGTACGTTGATGATCTACTAATAGCAACCAGGACTCGTGAGGACTGCAAGAATTAGACTGTAAGTCTTTTAAATTTTCTGGGACTAAGTGGATATAGGGTCTCCCCTGAAAAGGCTCAGCTGGTCCTCCAGAAAGTTACATATCTGGGGTATGAACTAGCAGGAGGGGAGAGAGCCTTGGGAGATAACAGGAAAGAGGCAATTTGTCAAATGCCTCGGCCAGCTACAACCAAGGAACTGAGAACTTTTCTGGGAATGGCAGGATGGTGTAGATTATGGATCTACAACTATGGACTTATTGTGAAACCTTTGTACCAACTCCTGAAAGAGACTGGGGGAACTCACCTGTGCTGGACACCAGAGACTAATAATGCATTTGTGACTCTGAAACGTGAGCTGATGCAAGCTCCAGCACTGGGCATACCAGATGTCACTAAACCCTTCCTGTTGTTTTCACATGAGAGACAAGGACTGGCATTGGGACTTTTGGCACAGAAGCTGGGACCCTATAAAAGGCCAGTGGCTTACTTCTCCAAGCAATTGGATGTAGTCAGCCAAGGATGGCCTGCTTGCCTGCGTGCAGTGGCAGCTGTGATCCTGAACATAGAGGAAGCCTGCAAGTTCACAATGGGCCAGCAAATAACTGTTTTTGTGTCTCACACAGTGTCAGCAGTGCTCACGCAGAAAGGAAATCACTGGTAAACCCCATCTCGCTTTCTCAAATACCAGGCTGTCCTAGCAGAATCAGAGGATGTGAGTATCCAAGTAACTAACATTTTAAATCCAGCAGCTTACCTCCAGGGCAAAGTTACTGAAGAGCCCGTGCAGCACGACTGCATCGAAACCATGGAGGCAGTTTACTCTAGTCGCCTGGACCTAAAGGACTCTCCGCTAGAGAGTGCAGAAAACTGGTTCACTGATGGGAGCAGTTTTGTCAGGAATGGTAAGCGGCTTGCTGGATATGCAGTCACAACCACAGACGCTGTCATCGAGGCAAAACCGTTACCTGTGGGGACATCTGCTCAAAAGGCTGAGGTAATAGCCCTGATTCGAGCCTTGGAATTAGCTGAAGGAAAACCTATCAACATTTAGACTGATTCAAGGTATGCTTTTGGGGTGGTACACGCTCACGGGGCTATTTAGAAAGAAAGAGGTTTACTAACCTCACAGAAGAAAGAAATCAAGCATGCTGCTGAAATTATGCAGCTACTGGAAGCAGTGCTAAAACCTTCAAAAGTGGCTATAATGCATTGTAAAGGACACTCCCAGGGTAACACTATCCCTGAACTGGGAAATACTATGGCAGACAAAACAGCAAAGACAGTGGCTGGTGGGGTTCAAATTCAAGCCCTAGCTCTGATCCCTTCTAACATCCTTATGGGTGAAAAACCCCCACCATACGACACTGACGATTTAAATTGGATACAAGAAGGGAAGGGACAAATAGGATCTGATGGGTGGGCTAGGATAGAAAATCTCATTGTTATACCCAGGAAACTGCTCAAGTTATTTATCCAAAGCGAACATTCTAAGACACATTGGGGAGTTGAGGCTTTACATAACCATTTGAAAGACAAGGTTACAGCACTGAAATTAAAGGAAACAATTGAGAACATTACTTCCACCTGTGAAATCTGTCTTAAAAACAACCCTAATACCACTGTCAGACTAAACACAGGAACTATCACGAAAGGAGTTTTG
Organism: Lanius collurio; assembly: GCA_020086605.1. Classification (NCBI taxonomy): domain Eukaryota; kingdom Metazoa; phylum Chordata; class Aves; order Passeriformes; family Laniidae; genus Lanius; species Lanius collurio. Next base: position 1,609 of record JACBWW010001834.1, on the reverse strand, counting down.
CCAGGAGATGTGTGGCAGATTGACTTTTCTGAATTACCTAAAAAGGGGGGATACAAGTACCTCTTAGTTCTCACAGACACTTTCTCAGGTTGGCCCGAAGCTTTCCCTTGTAGAACAAATAAAGCCAGAGAAGTTATTAAAGCTTTAATACAAGAAATTATTCCACGATTTGGAGTACCCAGAGAAATCAATTCTGATAGAGGATCACACTTTGTAGCCCAGGTAGTACAGGGAGTGAGTCATCTACTAGGCATACACTGGCAGTTGCATACACCATACAGGCCTCAGGCAAGTGGACAAGTAGAAAAGATGAATCACTTAATAAAGCAACAACTAGCCAAAATTTGTCAAGAAACTAATTTATATTGGTATCAGGCTCTGCCCATGGCCTTGCTAAGAATTAGAGTAAAACCACGGCTCAAAGAGAAATTAAGCCCCTTTGAAATTCTGTATGGAAGGCCCTATGGAACAAACGTGATTCATAATGACAGTGTGGCTCTGGTAGGGCAAAGCTACTTAATAGATTATGTAAAACATTTAAGTCAAAAATTGCAATCAATACGCACTACAGTTGTTAATTGTCAACCACCACCACCTGACAAAGCCTTTCATAATGTAAAACCAGGAGATTGGGTTTATGTTAAGTCTCTTTCAGGGAATCCACTCCACGAGAAATGGGAAGGACCCTATCAGACACTACTGACCACTCATACTGCAATTAAAGTACAAGGAAAACCGACCTGAATCCATTATACCAGGACCAAACCCGCTCCAAAACCAGAGTGGGAGGCAAAAGAAACAGGACCTCTGCGCCTCCAGTTACGAAAGATCAACACAGCATGATTTGAACCATACTAGTAATGTTGGTAATCGGGGTGGGTGCGTGGAACCAGAATACATACCTTCAATTGCTCAAAAGTGTTGTTGAGAATTTTAATCTGAGTGCTAGATATGTTAGTGTTTGTATTAGTAGCTATTGTTGTATGATATTATGTACTTAGAATCGTAAGGCTTATGCACAGTGGCACAAGCGTAAACTTAGAAATAAGATAGAAATGGTACTTACTTTCAAGACATGTAAAATTTGTAAAGAATTACAAATGACCAAATAAAAAGGGGGGATTGAGTAAGAGGGTAGACCGTGGGTAACTCATGTAAGCACAGTTAACTATTAAGAGACAAAACTTAAGAAGCTGAATTTACATTTTGTCAATATAGAGGGGACAGGAGGAGACAGCAAATGCTAATTCAGACAGCAAATGCTGATTACAAGACCTTGGAAGTAGGATTCGCCCTGATCTTGTTAAGATAGGAGGACAAGGGCCATCCCAAAAACTGCTGAATCATTCCTCAAGGACCACGCATGCTCCAAGGAGAAAGGTGAAAAGGGCACTATGAGGAAGACTGCTGATCTTCATCATAGAGACCCCCGAGGAAGAGGAAAAGCCTTCCTCAGTGCGACCACCAGGACACACAACGCATGCGTGACCCGTATGCTAATGGCTTACGGGAAATTATTTGTATAACCACACCTGTCTCAAGGAATGTAATGAATATTCATGATTTAACCCATAAGTACTGTATTGTAGAAAGTACCGGTGTGTGTGTT
>JACBWW010001833.1:0-11360 GCA_020086605.1 Lanius collurio | reverse complement strand
AGGCTGAGGGAGCTGGGGCTGCTCAGCCTCCAGAGGAGCCCCAGCTGAGAGGGGCCCTCAGCCCTGGGTGTCCCTGGCTGCAGGGAGGGCTCCGAGCAGGGCCCGGGCTCTGCTCCGGGGCCCAGCAATGGCACCAGAGCCACGGGCAGGGCCTGAGCCCGGCAATTCCCCTGCCCAGGAGGCACAACTGCTGCCCTGGGCAGTGCCCAGCCCTGAGCACATTGTCCAGAGAGGCTCTGGGCTCTCCTCCCTGGGGCTGTTGCAGAGCTGGGTGCACACAATGCTGTGCCTGTGCTCTGGGATGGCCCTGCTGCAGCACCCAGGGGACACCAGGTGCCCTCTGGGCTCCCTGCAGCCTGAGCCAGCCTGGGACAAACACACCCAAAGGAGCACGGAGAGCAAAGCAGGGCTGTGGGACTGAGAATTAAATCAGCTGATGCTGCCCCAAAGCCCAGCTGAAGCCGGAGGTGGCTAGACACCAACAGTCCTTGTTCGGATAATCTGAGATACCCCTGGTGCTTTATCCCTGCAGAGGACTTCTCCAGCTACCCAGGCAATTTCAAACACAGGGATTTTGCTTTCACTTGTAAATTGTTGTGTAGGAAGACATAAGTTCATTTTGCTCCAATTAAAGTTGGAGGATGGCAGTGCTGATGGTGGGGACTGAAGCTTCCCCCTGTTCCCATTAAGTTCATTTGGATACTCCAGGTTTTTTATTTCTATTTTTAATGAGCTCCTATAATAAGCTAAAACAAATGGCATTGCTTGCCAGAAGCTTCTCAGTGCACTTGCTAATGAGAGAATGAAAATAGATCTGGGATTGTTTGTAGAAGTCTTTGCATTAAATGTGTTTATTTTTGAGTAACTTACCTCCCTGTCTGAATATTAACAGTACATTCACAAAGCCCTGCCTCTTTTGCCAGTGGCCTAAGGAGCCAAATGGTTTCCTGCTGCTGTGCAATTTTATTGCTAGGCTATTGATTTTCCCAAGTTTTCTGCACAACCATATGGTCAAGAAATTTAAAGGTGAGAGGCCATAAAATGGAGCAAATACCCCTGAGGTTTTGGGTTTTGTTCTTCACAGTTATCATCCTCATTGCACATAATTTAAAATAATTATTTTTGTGAGCAGGTGGAAATGATAAATCACAGCAAATACTCACATCTACTAGCAGAGACCTTCCCTCCTCCCCAAACAGTGCTTTCACAAGATCTCATCCAAAGCAGGAGTGTGTGGAAGGGACCAGGGGAAGCAAAGCCAGAGAGTTCCCAATGCCCTCAGCTGCTGCACCTCCACTGAGAACGTTCTGTGCAGCCATCCCTGCACCTGCATTTGTGGCTTTGCACCAACTGGAGCTTTTGGGTGAGACCTATTTTTTCATATTGACTCCTTTGGTTAAAATGGAACTCCCTGGTCACAGGAATGCTGGAGAGAACTTCAGCACAGCATTTGGATCATTCCCAGAGGAGCAAACCATGAGCAGATGCTTGCTTTAAAGAATCCAGCTTCTCTTCATTTGTATTCAATTCCATGGTCGTTTTCCAGTGGGAGAGACAGGAAAATTAGGGTTATCTCAGCTGCTGGGCTGGCTGCTTGTAGAGCAGGCTTTAATTCTGCCTGGGTTTAGCTGAAGCCTCTCTGCCCGGACCAGGGAGCCAATGGCTCACCCCTGAGCAGGAGATTTGGGGTTTGAGATGATGCACCTGAGGACCCATTTTTCATGATGGGAAGATCCAGCCTCTCACTGTGGTTGGGAGAATTTCCCAGGCAGTTGGACTTGGCTGTGATCTGGTCAGAGAGCACTCAGGGGGGAGTGAGAATCTGGATTAAAGGCTGCATGGAAAGAGAGGAACAACCTCCAGGCCAACGGGAGCTGGAGGTTCCCGCCAGGCTGGGGGTGCCGTGGGAGCCGGTCTGTGTGGGAGAGTAAAAGTACCACTGGCAGTGCTTTCCTCCCAAAAGCAGGAGTGCCCTCCTTTGTGGTGTGGGCTGGCACTCAGCAGGTGGGTGTGGATGTGGCTGTGAGCACCTTCTGTGACTGATGAAGTCAGAACAATATTTCTGATCTCCACAGGGCCCATCTGGTTTTATTTTGTTGTTGTCAATTTTTGAATCTTGATATCACAGAACCCTTAAGGTTGGAAAAGACCTCCAGGATCATCCAGTCCCACCTGGGACTGATTCCACCATGTCCAAGTTCCATTCTTACTGTTCTTTCTTGCTTGCACCTGCCTTTTATTTTCACTTTGGAGTTTCTCTCTTTTTTTTTTTTTTTTACCATTTCCTTCTCCTTTCTGGAGAAGGAAGAGTGCCATCACCAAAAGCAGATTTCTCCCAGGAGAAAGATTCCTCCAGACTCTGCAGCATACAGAGATCTACGGAACAGATGATGGCAAAATGATTTTGTTTCATTCAGCTCTGAGTATGAACAGCATTGCCCAGTTTTCCGTTCCTAAAGGCTCTCACTCTGGGACACTGCAGCAACTCTGCCGGAGTATGAGGAAAGCTCAGAAGTCCATGTGAGTGTTTACCCTCACAGACGTGCATTACAAGAGCAGCCATTAGCTCTTCATCCCTTTTTAAATCCGAGGGAACTGATAAAACCGGGAACACTGACAAGAAACAGATGAAACGGTGGCAGAGGGAGGGGAAAAAAATAAAAATATCACAAACAAGGTTAAAAAATGCAGCAGGTAAGAGTGAATTGTCAGTGTCTGACTCCTCGGGAGCAGTGGCAATTTATAACGCGGTGACTCAGCCGGGAGTCTGGCAGAAGGAGAGCGCGGCGCTGACTCCCTGCTTTGATGTCTGTGCCGTTCCGGAGGGGCTGCATGCAGCAGAGACCAGTGACTCACTGGGGCAGCTCCCAGTTCCCCACCCCAGCAGCTCCAGACCGCGGGGCCTGTCCGTATTAACACCCTGGCATCACTTTTAGCACACACGTTTTCAAGCCTTATTTCGCTGCCTTCCCAGCTCCTGGTGGTTTCGGTGCCTTGGCAGATCTATTCTGCATTCCAGAGGTAATCAGGGCATTAATGAAGGTGTGGAGAGCTCTGCCTGTGGTAATTGGAGAGCCAAGTTCGGAACTGCGCGGGGTTTTCAGAGGTGGGAGAAGTTACTCGAGCACGGCTGAAATGAGATGATCATAAGTACGGGTGCTGTATTGATTAATGCTCTCATGTGCAAGATAAGGCAAAGGATCCTGTACCTGCTGTAATGCTTTTATCTGCTGTGCTAATTGGAGTTTTACCCCGGATTTTACATATTCCATCAGTAATGAGTTAATTGTATATGCCAAATGGATAATGAAGTTATTAGCAGTGTGCCTGAAAGCCACAGAGGAATTATCCAGGAGGCTGCTTTCTGCTTCGGGTCCTGGCTGGTTTGATATTAAATTGATATTAATTTGAGCACTGATGTTGCACTGTTGTATATTGTGTAAACACTCAGCTTTGCTCAGCTGTGTTTTCCCTTTTCCTTGGCTTAGGGTGGCTTTCCAAGGAGGAAGGAAGGGGAAGTCTAGTTTGCCCATGAGCACCGTGGCAGTGGGAGGGCCAGCTGCACGTTTTAGTTTAGGTGCAAGATTTCTGCTGGGGGAAAAAAAAAAATGTAAATCCCAAGGGAAGAGCTCTGCTGTAAAGCCTGTCAGTGCAACCTGCCAGAGAGCCTGGAGTTTGGGCTTGGAAAATCCCATTGCAGTAATCCATTAATCCATGGAATTACTGGGAAGCTTTTCAATATGAGGAAGTCATTAGATGAGATCCCCCCTTTTTTTTTTCTTTTTTTTTTTTTTTTTAAATTTGCATTTAACATTTATGGCTCTTTGTGGTGCTTGATTTTCTTTTATCCACTGCCCTCTACAGGTCTCGTGGATGGAGTTAGTCTGAGGGAGATGAGGTGGCAGCAGTGGCTGGCTTTGGCTTTAAAAGAACTGCAGAGATGCTCCCAGAGCTGTTTTCCACGCTCTCCAGGAAGGGAAAAAAAAATTTACAGTGGGAGAAGTTCAGGTTTTAATACAGTGATGGGAAATTCCAGCTTTCATGGGTACAAAAGCAGGATATAACATTCTTTCCTGAAAGCCTCCCTGCTTTGTTCCAGGTGATAAGAGCTATGGCAGACGTTATCAGTGCATCAAATGTTTGTCTGTTTATCCCTTCTCAGTGTATTCCTGCTAAAAACCATTTTCAGGGAGAGATCATCCTTGTGGATGAACTGAGAAATGCTGCTCAACCTAAAAGTCTTGCTCTGAGTAAAAGGAGGGATGAATTCCAGGCTCCTTGTGATTCCCATCTCCTCACTGGGCTCTGGGGGCCTTTTCCTCTCCTGGACACTGGGAACAACTGGTTTTCCATGGATTTTCCTTATGTTTAATGAACAGGAAGTGAAACTGCAGCACATCCCCTCATAGGGATGTTTGGGAATGTCTCTCCTCTGTCTTGGCTGCTGCTTTCCTGAAGTGATTTGCATCTTAATAGCTTTGATGCTGCTATCAAAGAATTTTGGGGGAAGGACAAAAAGGCAGTGGCGTGGAATGATTATGTGAACTTCCCCTCCCGGAGAAACTCGGCTGAAAATAGAAATATTGGCTGCAAAACATGCCAAGACTACAGTTCAGGCTTTGCTGTGCCCACTGGTGCTTGGCATCGCTCTGAGAAAGGAATACAAATTCAGATTTAGCTCTTTGGTGGGCACCACTCAGCAGAGCCGCTGCAATCCCACAGCTTGGCCTGTCAGGGAAAAGGCAACATGTTGGTGTTGAGTTAGAAACACTACCCCAAACTTCTCTGAGCACCCTCCTGTGAGGTGTTTTTAAGACATTGTGGTTTCTCTTTGAAGCTAAATCAAAGCTGGCTGGAGCACGGGAGCTTCCCCTGAGCCAACATCCAAGCGAGGCGCCCACTGTGGGGATTTTTGGATGAACTAAAGTGTGGTGTAGGTTGGAGCAGTTCCTGCTGGAGATCCCACATCTCCCCAGTGTGTACAGTCATGCAGAGTGTCTGCAGCCTGGTGCCTGGACTGGCTGCTGGAACAGCCACACCATTCCTGGATTTCATGGTTTTATCCTCCAGGAGTGTGGTTTCTGTGCTCCCAGAGCTCCCTGCAGTGCAGAGCTGAAGGACAGTCTTTCAGAAGTGACCTGGAGCACTCTCCCACATCAGTGTAGAGGCCGGTGGGCCTGCTGAGAAAGCTTCCCCAGAATGCTCTGTTCTGTTCTGTTCATGTTCCCCAGTTCTGCTCCCCTGGTTGGCTCCGTTGGTGGCTACAACCCTTGGTACTTGATATGCCCTGGGAGTTGCTTCATCAGTTCCCCTACCCCGGACCCCTCTTTGTTCTCCCCCAGAGACTTCCCTGAACCCTTGCAGGGGTGCAGACACATTAAATCTCTCCTGTAGAACCCCATGCACAGACTCTTGCTGCTCATTTCATGGTCAGACTGTTGTAGCCAGCTCTCTGCTCTGTGTGTGCTGCCTGCACCGGGGGGCTTTGTCCTGGAGACGCTTCCAGGAAGGTCGGACATGGAACCAGCTGAGGAGAACACAACACATCAGTATCTCCATCCTCACCAGAAGAGGATCAATCCCACATCTCTGGTGCAGTAATTATGTAGCCTCGGTAGATGTATTTATTTAATATGATCTTTATCTCCATGATTTGTCTCTCCCATGCACACCCATTAATTCATTTTCTCTGTTCAAGATACAGTTATAGATAAAGGCTCTGTGGCTGGAGCTTTGGTTGAATTGTATCTCAGCACTGGGCCCTTCCTCCCCAAAGTGGATCTGTTCCTAAATCATCCTCCCTAAAGGACTCCACTTAAAGTTCCTGCAGCTGTGCAGTGACACAAGAAGAGGCACAGAGGTAACCAGAGGTGGCTCTGCTCACCACAACCCCCAAAATTTGTCAGCTGGGTTTGAAACTTAGCTGGGGATGATGAAGGGGGAAAAGGAATTTCCATTGATATGCAGTTTTGCACTTTTCTTAATTTTCCAGTTGATTGGGGATTTAGGGTGTCACAGAAGAATTTGTCTGGTATCTAAATCTTGAAGCACAAATAAGCCACTGCAAGTTGTCACTTATAGCACAATGTTCTATTATGGTGAGGTTTGTGGGATTTAAACAGAAAAGAGGATGGAAGCATTGGTCAACTTGTAGGAGTTGTGAGCACAGAAATAAGGGTAAGAAAAGGGTAAAATACCCAGGGAGAATGAATCCAAATAACCACAGGTGCCAGCAGGATGGAAAAGGCCAGGTGGGTACATTCCAGATGCAGGCAGGTACGGGACAGAGGTCTGTGCTCATGAGTTACATACCCTCCAGGAGAGTGGGAAAAGAATTTTCCTTCCTTGGACATCAGGAGGAATTTCTCCATGGAAAGGGTGCTCAGGCCTTGGCAGGGGCTGCCCAGGGAGCTTTGGAGTCCCCATGCCTGGAGGTGTCCAAGGAAGGGCTGGAGGTGGCACTCAGTGCTCTGGGCTGGGGACAAGGTGGGCATTGGGCACAGCTTGGACTTGGTGATCCTGGAGGGCTTTTCCAACCTGAAGGATTCCATCATTCCATTACTCTTTTCTCTGCTGTTTTCCCAGACACCAGCTCTTGTCGTCAGCAGCTGCTGTTGGAAGCTCCTGACTGGCTTTGTTCTCTCAGCTGCTTGGCTGCTCCTCTGCCTGTCCCTGTGCACTGGGATGTGCCAGGGATGATCAGCCCCGGAGTGCTGGTGGAGCTTTATGTTGCCTCAAGCCCAGTTTGCATTCCTGGGCTTCCCACTGGCAGCTGGGATTGCACTGCCTCACCCAGATCGTGACCATTCCAATATTTGGGGAGAAACATCTGGGTTTTATTGCTGAGCTAACAGAGCCAGGTTTTCCAAGGGCAGATGTTGAGAGGTTGATCATTTAGGTGTCAGCAGCAGCCTGAAAGGCTCTTCCAGGAACACATCAGCTTTAAGCCAGAGCAGGACAATATGTGTAAAATCCATTCCTTGCAGGCTGTTGGATTTTTGGATCAGAACTGACTTTTACAGGGAAGAGAGTTGGGTCTAATTTTGCTCTTGTTTTCCCCAGGTGGTTGTGTCAGTCAGGATATGTTTCCCACAAATACATTGCTCCTCCCATTAATTCTACCTACAGGTGGCTTTGCTGTGCAACTCCCTCCCTGCACGCCTTTCTGTGGTGACAGGGTGGTGTAAACCCTGATGTTCTCCTTAAAAGATACAACAGAGGGGGGCTGAAAGCAGATCCTCTTCGCTGAGCGCTCAGCTCATGGAATTCTCTGCCTTCACATGGGTAGAGAGTACCCAGAAACATGGAGGAGGACATTGCTGCCCACCCAGACAAGCACTACCAGGTCCCTCAGGATGCTGTCGAGTGTCTGCACCTTCATTTATCACTTCCTTGATATACCCTCAAATAGGATTTGCAGCAGAGAGAGCTGTCATTTCACTTAAATGTATTAATGAAATAAAACGCAGCAGGGAAGTACAGTTCTCTTTAATTCTGGGCCTCTTGGAACTGTGATTCCTTCCTGAGACTCTGTTTAGGATGAAAACAGAGCTGCCCCCTCCAGCAGTGCCTGGCTCGCTTGGCCATTGATGCAGAACTTTGTTTGGGTTTGTAGCTGCTGCTTAAGGCGGTAATTGATGCATAAATATGCATGGTGCCACATCTCAGCTGAGGTCATTCGGGCTGAGGAGCAGAGGATCTGGAGGGGAGGGGAGGGCTCGTGGCCTGGGATGGGCAGGAACAGCAGAACCCTGGGCTGGGTGGGAAAGGTGGGGACTGGGACGTTGGCTTGGGCTCTCTGTTCTCAGCAGCACAGCCAGAAATAAAAACCTCCCAGCTGGAGCTGACCCATAATGGCATTAGATCTGAGTCACCTTTCTCTTTCATTACTGTTTGAAAGCTCTGCTTTTCTCTCAGTGCTCTGTGATTGCTGCTTAAAAATGCTCCTGGATTGTTTACCTTGATGGAGACCAAGATAATCCTCAGGCTGCTCCAACCACTCAGGTACTCCTAGCAATTTCTCCAAGCCCAGTATTAAATGAACTGATTTGTCTGGAATCAAAGAGAGCGGTTTTTGTTGGGTTTTTTTTAATCTAAATGGGAGCAGAATTCTGGCCAGGTTGATTTTCTCCCAGTTCACCTTTTCTACTGTCCTTCACGTGGCTCCCATGAAGGCAGCACTCCCTGATGTCTCTCTCCTCCAGACCAGAGCCTTGGTTGTGATTCCCAAAGGAAATTGTCCCTCTGCACTTGAAGCAGTGAAAACTTTTAAGGTCACTAACAATTCAGAGATTTCCAAACTGGAATGGAGTATTTCCCAGAATTTGGGAACCTTGAAATGTTCTCTCCTCTGGGAGCAATTATATTGAAGCCAGCAAAAAGGAACAATGATTAAGTAGATGTCACTCACCCAGACCAACACTCGTGGGCAGATCTCTTCCTCTTAACCTCGAGGTGCTGGGGGGACATCCCCAAAACCCAGGGGAGGAACCTCCACACACTCCAAGGGGAAAACCCTGCCCATTTGAAAGAGGGAAGGGAATTCAGTCGTTTAAAGGGGTTCCCTGCCAGTCCTGTATCTCCAGGTCAGTTTAGCAGCTTCTCTGCCAAGCCTTGGCCTCACTCTCTGCATGTTAAGTCAGGTTTAGTTGCCAGGCTGGATTTAGCATAATTCACACCAAAACCAGCACATGGCCCCCACTGAGAGCTTGCAAAAAGGACTTTGTCCCAGCTCTGTGAGCACATTGCAAGGGCAGAGAGGAGCATCCTGCTCCACTGCCCTTGGGCCCGGGTGTCTCCAGAGCCCCCAGGAGCTGTTGGACACCTGCACCCAGCAGAGCCCAGCATCAGAGCTGCTTTCTGCAGAGAGGCCCCGGGCTCACCAGTATGGTGACATTCCAGCTCCTGTGGAGCTCAGAAACAAATCCAGCTGGATTTTGGCCAGTCTGGGGACTGCATGGAGACTTGTGCCTTGCTCCTACTCCTTGTTCCAGCTCTGGAGGGGCTGGGCAGGGAGCGAGGGACAGTGGGATGAAATGGCTGAGGTCGTGTTGGATGAAAACTCCACAGATGTTCCCAGATCCATAATTTACTTGGACAATTCATCCTGCAACCCTTTTTTTCAGGTTCAGGCCAACATCAGATAGGAAAGTGCTGAAATGCCAGGCTGTGCTGAGCTGCTGGATACCTGGATTTTAGTTTGGGGCTGGATATTTTTGTAACTCTTCCAAATCATTCCTCCCAACGGCTGTGAGGTGGAGCAGGTATCTTAGGAGGGGTACAGCCACCTGCTGCTGTGCTTCTGTCCCTTAATTTGGAAGTGTTGGGGTGTCCTGCCCCAAGAAAATCCCCTGGATACACATTGGTAACTCCAGGTCATCCCCAGGGGGCAACATAACCTTGGAAGTGTGATGTGGCTGAAACTTCTGCTGTCCACTAATAGTTTGGGTTTGTTTTTTTTTTAAATGTTCTAGAAACATCACAGAGCACTCAGAAATCCCAGCGTGCAGGTTCAAGGTATAAAGCAGACGTAGTAATTTCCTTACACAACCTGAAAAATATTCTGAGCAACCATTGCTTATTAAATGAAAAAAAAAGAAAAATGAAAGGTGGTGGCAGTGCCATGCTCTGGGAGCTGGGATTTTACAAAGTGCTGGAGTAGCAAAGAGAACTGGGATGAAAAGGCCAAATGTTCCTCGAGCACTGTTCTGCTGCTGTTGGAAGGGACCTCAAATCCCATCTCATTCCCACCCCTGCCATGGGCAGGGACCCCTCCCACTGTCCCAGGCTGCTCCAAGCACCCTCCAACGTGGCCTTGGGCACTGGATGGGCTTTAAGGTCTCTTACAACCCAAATCACTTTGAGATTCTTTGATTCTGTGAAGAGAAGATGTTCAGGGAATTGGAATAGCAAAAGGCTTTTCCTGCATTTGATTTGGCTTTCCAAGAGGAATGGTGCTCAAATGGACACAGCCCTGTTTGCTGCAGACTGTCCCAAATCGAGGGACGGGGATGGGCGAGACAGGCACCAAGGTACAGGACAATTTTTCTGTGTCCCTTGCTGTGTGATTTGGCAGCTGGGACAGACACAAACCACTCCTTCACTGGCTTCTTTTTTCCTCCCTCTGAGCTTTGGAATCTCGAGTTTAAGCAGAGAAACAGCAAGAAGAGGTTTTTAAGGAGAAGCTTGAAAAATGGACGGGCAAAATTTGGAACACTGTGGAGATTATCACCCTTCCCATTTTATTTTGTGGTGCTGCTTAGAGTTTATACACTCAGTGTGAATAAACAAGAGAGCCCCTGCAGGTCAGTGAGCCAGGGAAGATGGAATTAGGGATAAAAAAGCTGAGCCAGCTTGCTGGTCTGTGTCCCTTTTGCCAGCTCTTGTTCTCCAGCTCTCCTGAGGTGTCCTGGCATTATAACTATCCCAACTTCCATTTCTGCAGCAAAGTCAAAAGGAATTTAAACCTGAATATACTTGGGAGTGAATCTTAAGGAGCCTTAAAGCATTCAGATTTTGCAGGCAGCGGGATCTGAGAGAAGCTCAAGTGTCATTGGCTTAGTCTGTCATCAGATTGGAGTCTGGGAAGTTTTCTTTGGATGAAGCTGGAAAAGCCACTGCTGTGAGGGGAGATCAAAGGCAGCAGCATCAGCAGGGGAGTTTGGCTCTGGGCTTCATGTTTATTGCTGGGTTTGGGCTGCTGGTGCCGTTAGCTGCTTTAATTACCAGGATTAACAAAGCCACGGCATAACGAGCCCATCCTTAGCTGTTGGTTAAGGAATAATCTTTGTCAGATTTTTCAGTGCAATGGGGCAGTGACATTGTGACATTCTAAATGGTCTGCTCAGCATTTGAAAATATCTGTCCAGAGCAGGGCTGGGAGGTGGCATCAGACACCAACCCCAGGGTGGTGCCAGCTGCTTGAGCAGAGAAATGATTTTAAACCATGGAATTCTGGAAAGGTTTGGGTTGGAAGGGACCTCAAAGCCCACCCAGTGCCACCTCTGCCATGGGCAGGGACACCTCCCACTGTGCCAGGCTGCTCCCAGCCCCAATGTCCAGCCTGGCCTTGGGCACTGCCAGGGATCCAGGGGCAGCCACAGCTGCTCTGGGCACCCTGTGCCAGGGCCTGCCCACCCTCCCAGGGAACAATTCCTGCCCAGTATCTCACCTAAATTTCCCCTCTTTCAGTTTGATCCCATTCCTCCCTGTCCTGCCCCCTCAGATTGCCAGGATGATTAAAACAATTTAAAAAGTTAAATAACTTAATTAGTGCAGAATCACGGAGGGCTTGGCCAAAGAGAAAGAAAGGGAAAAAAAAGAACCAGTAGTTTTACAAGCAAATAGGTACATTCAGAACA